>JAWPHD010021769.1:0-27208 GCA_037043455.1 Cyrtodaria siliqua
TTCCACCGTAAGTTGTTCATATGTATACGCACTTTCAACAGATATGCACACATCAGAAATGAAACGTGCACTCTATGGCACGCAGAATGATACTTGTTGACATTTCATTGCCAAGGGACGTAATACGTGTACGGGAAAATAGGAGAAACACAGAGATAACTTAGATTTTTACGCGATCTGATAGTACATATGATTATTATTCATAATAGTAATACGTATAGAATATGTACAATAATATCTGGCTTGTTGTTATGATTGTTAATATGACTATTGTTATAATTATTGCAGCAAACCTGTATCAAGACACAACGTTAATCGCTTCTAAAGTGAGCCCAGAAGTTGCATGTACAAGCCATGACAAGCCAACAATGCGTTCCACCGTAAGTTTTTCATATGTATACGTACTTTCAACAGATATGCACAAGTCAGATATGAAACGTGCACTCTATGGCACGCAGAATGATACTTGTTGACATTTCATTGCCAAGGGACGTAATACGTGTACGGGAAAATAGGAGAAACACAGAGATAACTTAGATTTTTACGCGATCTGATAGTACATATGATTATTATTCATAATAGTAATACGTATAGAATATGTACAATATTATCTGGCTTGTTGTTATGATTGTTAATATGACTATTGCTATAATTATTGCAGCAAACCTGTATCAAGACACAACGTTAATCGCTTCTCAAGTGAGCCCAGAAGTTGCATGTACAAGCCATGACAAGCCAACAATGCGTTCCACCGTAAGTTTTTCATATGTATACGTACTTTCAACAGATATGCACAAGTCAGAAATGAAACGGGCACTCTATGGCACGCAGAATGATACTTGTTGACATTTCATTGCCAAGGGACGTAATACGTGTACGGGAAAATAGGAGAAACACAGAGATAACTTAGATTTTTACGCGATCTGATAGTACATATGATTATTATTCATAATAGTAATACGTATAGAATATGTACAATAATATCTGGCTTGTTGTTATGATTGTTAATATGACTATTGTTATAATTATTGCAGCAAACCTGTATCAAGACACAACGTTAATCGCTTCTAAAGTGAGCCCAGAAGTTGCATGTACAAGCCATGACAAGCCAACAATGCGTTCCAACGTAAGTTTTTCATATGTATACGCACTTTCAACAGATATGCACACGTCAGAAATGAAACGTGCACTCTATGGCACGCAGAATGATACTTGTTGACATTTCATTGCCAAGGGACGTAATACGTGTACTGGAAAATAGGAGAAACACAGAGATAACTTAGATTTTTACGCGATCTGATAGTACATATGATTATTATTCATAATAGTAATACGTATAGAATATGTACAATATTATCTGGCTTGTTGTTATGATTGTTAATATGACTATTGTTATAATTATTGCAGCAAACCTGTATCAAGACACAACGTTAATCGCTTCTCAAGTGAGCCCAGAAGTTGCATGTACAAGCCATGACAAGCCAACAATGCGTTCCACCGTAAGGTTTTCATATGTATACGTACTTTCAACAGATATGCACAAGTCAGAAATGAAACGGGCACTCTATGGCACGCAGAATGATACTTGTTGACATTTCATTGCCAAGGGACGTAATACGTGTACGGGAAAATAGGAGAAACACAGAGATAACTTAGATTTTTACGCGATCTGATAGTACATATGATTATTATTCATAATAGTAATACGTATAGAATATGTACAATATTATCTGGCTTGTTGTTATGATTGTTAATATGACTATTGTTATAATTATTGCAGCAAACCTGTATCAAGACACAACGTTAATCGCTTCTCAAGTGAGCCCAGAAGTTGCATGTACAAGCCATGACAAGCCAACAATGCGTTCCACCGTAAGTTTTTCATATGTAAACGTACTTTCAACAGATATGCACAAGTCAGAAATAAAACGGGCACTCTATGGCACGCAGAATGATACTTGTTGACATTTCATTGCCAAGGGACGTAATACGTGTACGGGAAAATAGGAGAAACACAGAGATAACTTAGATTTTTACGCGATCTGATAGTACATATGATTATTATTCATAATAGTAATACGTATAGAATATGTACAATATTATCTGGCTTGTTGTTATGATTGTTAATATGACTATTGTTATAATTATTGCAGCAAACCTGTATCAAGACACAACGTTAATCGCTTCTAAAGTGAGCCCAGAAGTTGCATGTACAAGCCATGACAAGCCAACAATGCGTTCCACCGTAAGTTTTTCATATGTATACGTACTTTCAACAGATATGCACAAGTCAGAAATGAAACGTGCACTCTATGGCACGCAGAATGATACTTGTTGACATTGCATTGCCAAGGGACGTAATACGTGTACGGGAAAATAGGAGAAACACACAGATAACTTAGATTTTTACGCGATCTGATAGTACATATGATTATTATTCATAATAGTAATACGTATAGAATATGTACAATATTATCTGGCTTGTTGTTATGATTGTTAATATGACTATTGCTATAATTATTGCAGCAAACCTGTATCAAGACACAACGTTAATCGCTTCTCAAGTGAGCCCAGAAGTTGCATGTACAAGCCATGACAAGCCAACAATGCGTTCCACCGTAAGTTTTTCATATGTATACGCACTTTCAACAGATATGCACACATCAGAAATGAAACGTGCACTCTATGGCACGCAGAATGATACTTGTTGACATTTCATTGCCAAGGGACGTAATACGTGTACGGGAAAATAGGAGAAACACAGAGATAACTTAGATTTTTACGCGATCTGATAGTACATATGATTATTATTCATAATAGTAATACGTATAGAATATGTACAATATTATCTGGCTTATTGTTATAATTGTTAATATGACTATTGTTATAATTATTGCAGCAAACCTGTATCAAGACACAACGTTAATCGCTTCTCAAGTGAGCCCAGAAGTTGCATGTACAAGCCATGACAAGCCAACAATGCGTTCCACCGTAAGTTTTTCATATGTAAACGTACTTTCAACAGATATGCACAAGTCAGAAATAAAACGGGCACTCTATGGCACGCAGAATGATACTTGTTGACATTTCATTGCCAAGGGACGTAATACGTGTACGGGAAAATAGGAGAAACACAGAGATAACTTAGATTTTTACGCGATCTGATAGTACATATGATTATTATTCATAATAGTAATACGTATAGAATATGTACAATATTATCTGGCTTGTTGTTATGATTGTTAATATGACTATTGTTATAATTATTGAAGCAAACCTGTATCAAGACACAACGTTAATCGCTTCTCAAGTGAGCCCAGAAGTTGCATGTACAAGCCATGACAAGCCAACAATGCGTTCCACCGTAAGGTTTTCATATGTATACGCACTTTCAACAGATATGCACGCATCAGAAATGAAACGTGCACTCTATGGCACGTAGAATGATACTTGTTGACATTTCATTGCCAAGGGACGTAATACGTGTACGGGAAAATAGGAGAAACACAGAGATAACTTAGATTTTTACGCGATCTGATAGTACATATGATTATTATTCATAATAGTAATACGTATAGAATATGTACAATATTATCTGGCTTGTTGTTATGATTGTTAATATGACTATTGTTATAATTATTGCAGCAAACCTGTATCAAGACACAACGTTAATCGCTTCTCAAGTGAGCCCAGAAGTTGCATGTACAAGCCATGACAAGCCAACAATGCGTTCCACCGTAAGGTTTTCATATGTATACGTACTTTCAACAGATATGCACAAGTCAGAAATGAAACGGGCACTCTATGGCACGCAGAATGATACTTGTTGACATTCCATTGCCAAGGGACGTAATATGTGTACGGGAAAATAGGAGAAACACAGAGATAACTTAGATTTTTACGCGATCTGATAGTACATATGATTATTATTAATAATAGTAATACGTATAGAATATGTTCAATATTATCTGGCTTGTTGTTATGATTGTTAATATGACTATTGTTATAATTATTGCAGCAAACCTGTATCAAGACACAACGTTAATCGCTTTTCAAGTGAGCCCAGAAGTTGCATGTACAAGCCATGACAAGCCAACAATGCGTTCCACCGTAAGTTATTCATATGTATACGCACTTTCAACAGATATGCACACATCAGAAATGAAACGTGCACTCTATGGCACGCAGAATGATACTTGTTGACATTTCATTGCCAAGGGACGTAATACGTGTACGGGAAAATAGGAGAAACACAGAGATAACTTAGATTTTTACGCGATCTGATAGTACATATGATTATTATTCATAATAGTAATACGTATAGAATATGTACAATAATATCTGGCTTGTTGTTATGATTGTTAATATGACTATTGTTATAATTATTGCAGCAAACCTGTATCAAGACACAACGTTAATCGCTTCTAAAGTGAGCCCAGAAGTTGCATGTACAACCCATGACAAGCCAACAATGCGTTCCACCGTAAGTTTTTCATATGTATACGTACTTTCAACAGATATGCACAAGTCAGAAATGAAACGTGCACTCTATGGCACGCAGAATGATACTTGTTGACATTTCATTGCCAAGGGACGTAATACGTGTACGGGAAAATAGGAGAAACACAGAGATAACTTAGATTTTTACGCGATCTGATAGTACATATGATTATTATTCATAATAGTAATACGTATAGAATATGTACAATATTATCTGGCTTGTTGTTCTGATTGTTAATATGACTATTGCTATAATTATTGCAGCAAACCTGTATCAAGACACAACGTTAATCGCTTCTCAAGTGAGCCCAGAAGTTGCATGTACAAGCCATGACAAGCCAACAATGCGTTCCACCGTAAGTTTTTCATATGTATACGCACTTTCAACAGATATGCACACATCAGAAATGAAACGTGCACTCTATGGCACGCAGAATGATACTTGTTGACATTTCATTGCCAAGGGACGTAATATAGTACGGGAAAATAGGAGAAACACAGAGATAACTTAGATTTTTACGCGATCTGATAGTACATATGATTATTATTCATAATAGTAATACGTATAGAATATGTACAATATTATCTGGCTTATTGTTATGATTGTTAATATGACTATTGTTATAATTATTGCAGCAAACCTGTATCAAGACACAACGTTAATCGCTTCTCAAGTGAGCCCAGAAGTTGCATGTACAAGCCATGACAAGCCAACAATGCGTTCCACCGTAAGTTTTTCATATGTAAACGTACTTTCAACAGATATGCACAAGTCAGAAATAAAACGGGCACTCTATGGCACGCAGAATGATACTTGTTGACATTTCATTGCCAAGGGACGTAATACGTGTACGGGAAAATAGGAGAAACACAGAGATAACTTAGATTTTTACGCGATCTGATAGTACATATGATTATTATTCATAATAGTAATACGTATAGAATATGTACAATATTATCTGGCTTGTTGTTATGATTGTTAATATGACTATTGTTATAATTATTGAAGCAAACCTGTATCAAGACACAACGTTAATCGCTTCTCAAGTGAGCCCAGAAGTTGCATGTACAAGCCATGACAAGCCAACAATGCGTTCCACCGTAAGGTTTTCATATGTATACGCACTTTCAACAGATATGCACACATCAGAAATGAAACGTGCACTCTATGGCACGTAGAATGATACTTGTTGACATTTCATTGCCAAGGGACGTAATACGTGTACGGGAAAATAGGAGAAACACAGAGATAACTTAGATTTTTACGCGATCTGATAGTACATATGATTATTATTCATAATAGTAATACGTATAGAATATGTACAATATTATCTGGCTTGTTGTTATGATTGTTAATATGACTATTGTTATAATTATTGCAGCAAACCTGTATCAAGACACAACGTTAATCGCTTCTCAAGTGAGCCCAGAAGTTGCATGTACAAGCCATGACAAGCCAACAATGCGTTCCACCGTAAGGTTTTCATATGTATACGTACTTTCAACAGATATGCACAAGTCAGAAATGAAACGGGCACTCTATGGCACGCAGAATGATACTTGTTGACATTCCATTGCCAAGGGACGTAATACGTGTACGGGAAAATAGGAGAAACACAGAGATAACTTAGATTTTTACGCGATCTGATAGTACATATGATTATTATTAATAATAGTAATACGTATAGAATATGTTCAATATTATCTGGCTTGTTGTTATGATTGTTAATATGACTATTGTTATAATTATTGCAGCAAACCTGTATCAAGACACAACGTTAATCGCTTTTCAAGTGAGCCCAGAAGTTGCATGTAGAAGCCATGACAAGCCAACAATGCGTTCCACCGTAAGTTGTTCATATGTATACGCACTTTCAACAGATATGCACACATCAGAAATGAAACGTGCACTCTATGGCACGCAGAATGATACTTGTTGACATTTCATTGCCAAGGGACGTAATACGTGTACGGGAAAATAGGAGAAACACAGAGATAACTTAGATTTTTACGCGATCTGATAGTACATATGATTATTATTCATAATAGTAATACGTATAGAATATGTACAATAATATCTGGCTTGTTGTTATGATTGTTAATATGACTATTGTTATAATTATTGCAGCAAACCTGTATCAAGACACAACGTTAATCGCTTCTAAAGTGAGCCCAGAAGTTGCATGTACAAGCCATGACAAGCCAACAATGCGTTCCACCGTAAGTTTTTCATATGTATACGTACTTTCAACAGATATGCACAAGTCAGAAATGAAACGTGCACTCTATGGCACGCAGAATGATACTTGTTGACATTTCATTGCCAAGGGACGTAATACGTGTACGGGAAAATAGGAGAAACACAGAGATAACTTAGATTTTTACGCGATCTGATAGTACATATGATTATTATTCATAATAGTAATACGTATAGAATATGTACAATATTATCTGGCTTGTTGTTATGATTGTTAATATGACTATTGCTATAATTATTGCAGCAAACCTGTATCAAGACACAACGTTAATCGCTTCTCAAGTGAGCCCAGAAGTTGCATGTACAAGCCATGACAAGCCAACAATGCGTTCCACCGTAAGTTTTTCATATGTATACGTACTTTCAACAGATATGCACAAGTCAGAAATGAAACGGGCACTCTATGGCACGCAGAATGATACTTGTTGACATTTCATTGCCAAGGGACGTAATACGTGTACGGGAAAATAGGAGAAACACAGAGATAACTTAGATTTTTACGCGATCTGATAGTACATATGATTATTATTCATAATAGTAATACGTATAGAATATGTACAATAATATCTGGCTTGTTGTTATGATTGTTAATATGACTATTGTTATAATTATTGCAGCAAACCTGTATCAAGACACAACGTTAATCGCTTCTAAAGTGAGCCCAGAAGTTGCATGTACAAGCCATGACAAGCCAACAATGCGTTCCAACGTAAGTTTTTCATATGTATACGCACTTTCAACAGATATGCACACGTCAGAAATGAAACGTGCACTCTATGGCACGCAGAATGATACTTGTTGACATTTCATTGCCAAGGGACGTAATACGTGTACGGGAAAATAGGAGAAACACAGAGATAACTTAGATTTTTACGCGATCTGATAGTACATATGATTATTATTCATAATAGTAATACGTATAGAATATGTACAATATTATCTGGCTTGTTGTTATGATTGTTAATATGACTATTGTTATAATTATTGCAGCAAACCTGTATCAAGACACAACGTTAATCGCTTCTCAAGTGAGCCCAGAAGTTGCATGTACAAGCCATGACAAGCCAACAATGCGTTCCACCGTAAGGTTTTCATATGTATACGTACTTTCAACAGATATGCACAAGTCAGAAATGAAACGGGCACTCTATGGCACGCAGAATGATACTTGTTGACATTTCATTGCCAAGGGACGTAATACGTGTACGGGAAAATAGGAGAAACACAGAGATAACTTAGATTTTTACGCGATCTGATAGTACATATGATTATTATTCATAATAGTAATACGTATAGAATATGTACAATATTATCTGGCTTGTTGTTATGATTGTTAATATGACTATTGTTATAATTATTGCAGCAAACCTGTATCAAGACACAACGTTAATCGCTTCTCAAGTGAGCCCAGAAGTTGCATGTACAAGCCATGACAAGCCAACAATGCGTTCCACCGTAAGTTTTTCATATGTAAACGTACTTTCAACAGATATGCACAAGTCAGAAATGAAACGGGCACTCTATGGCACGCAGAATGATACTTGTTGACATTTCATTGCCAAGGGACGTAATACGTGTACGGGAAAATAGGAGAAACACAGAGATAACTTAGATTTTTACGCGATCTGATAGTACATATGATTATTATTCATAATAGTAATACGTATAGAATATGTACAATATTATCTGGCTTGTTGTTATGATTGTTAATATGACTATTGTTATAATTATTGAAGCAAACCTGTATCAAGACACAACGTTAATCGCTTCTCAAGTGAGCCCAGAAGTTGCATGTACAAGCCATGACAAGCCAACAATGCGTTCCACCGTAAGTTTTTCATATGTATACGCACTTTCAACAGATATGCACAAGTCAGAAATGAAACGGGCACTCTATGGCACGCAGAATGATACTTGTTGACATTTCATTGCCAAGGGACGTAATACGTGTACGGGAAAATAGGAGAAACACAGAGATAACTTAGATTTTTACGCGATCTGATAGTACATATGATTATTATTCATAATAGTAATACGTATAGAATATGTACAATATTATCTGGCTTGTTGTTATGATTGTTAATATGACTATTGTTATAATTATTGCAGCAAACCTGTATCAAGACACAACGTTAATCGCTTCTCAAGTGAGCCCAGAAGTTGCATGTACAAGCCATGACAAGCCAACAATGCGTTCCACCGTAAGGTTTTCATATGTATACGTACTTTCAACAGATATGCACAAGTCAGAAATGAAACGGGCACTCTATGGCACGAAGAATGATACTTGTTGACATTTCTTTGCCAAGGGACGTAATACGTGTACGGGAAAATAGGGGAAACACAGAGATAACTTAGATTTTTACGCGATCTGATAGTACATATGATTATTATTCATAATAGTAATACGTATAGAATATGTACAATATTATCTGGCTTGTTGTTATGATTGTTAATATGACTATTGTTATAATTATTGCAGCAAACCTGTATCAAGACACAACGTTAATCGCTTCTCAAGTGAGCCCAGAAGTTGCATGTACAAGCCATGACAAGCCAACAATGCGTTCCACCGTAAGTTGTTCATATGTATACGCACTTTCAACAGATATGCACACATCAGAAATGAAACGTGCACTCTATGGCACGCAGAATGATACTTGTTGACATTTCATTGCCAAGGGACGTAATACGTGTACGGGAAAATAGGAGAAACACAGAGATAACTTAGATTTTTACGCGATCTGATAGTACATATGATTATTATTCATAATAGTAATACGTATAGAATATATACAATATTATCTGGCTTGTTGTTATGATTGTTAATATGACTATTGTTATAATTATTGCAGCAAACCTGTATCAAGACACAACGTTAATCGCTTCTAAAGTGAGCCCAGAAGTTGCATGTACAAGCCATGACAAGCCAACAATGCGTTCCACCGTAAGTTTTTCATATGTATACGTACTTTCAACAGATATGCACAAGTCAGAAATGAAACGGGCACTCTATGGCACGCAGAATGATACTTGTTGACATTCCATTGCCAAGGGACGTAATACGTGTACGGGAAAATAGGAGAAACACAGAGATAACTTAGATTTTTACGCGATCTGATAGTACATATGATTATTATTAATAATAGTAATACGTATAGAATATGTTCAATATTATCTGGCTTGTTGTTATGATTGTTAATATGACTATTGTTATAATTATTGCAGCAAACCTGTATCAAGACACAACGTTAATCGCTTTTCAAGTGAGCCCAGAAGTTGCATGTAGAAGCCATGACAAGCCAACAATGCGTTCCACCGTAAGTTGTTCATATGTATACGCACTTTCAACAGATATGCACACATCAGAAATGAAACGTGCACTCTATGGCACGCAGAATGATACTTGTTGACATTTCATTGCCAAGGGACGTAATACGTGTACGGGAAAATAGGAGAAACACAGAGATAACTTAGATTTTTACGCGATCTGATAGTACATATGATTATTATTCATAATAGTAATACGTATAGAATATGTACAATAATATCTGGCTTGTTGTTATGATTGTTAATATGACTATTGTTATAATTATTGCAGCAAACCTGTATCAAGACACAACGTTAATCGCTTCTAAAGTGAGCCCAGAAGTTGCATGTACAAGCCATGACAAGCCAACAATGCGTTCCACCGTAAGTTTTTCATATGTATACGTACTTTCAACAGATATGCACAAGTCAGAAATGAAACGTGCACTCTATGGCACGCAGAATGATACTTGTTGACATTTCATTGCCAAGGGACGTAATACGTGTACGGGAAAATAGGAGAAACACAGAGATAACTTAGATTTTTACGCGATCTGATAGTACATATGATTATTATTCATAATAGTAATACGTATAGAATATGTACAATATTATCTGGCTTGTTGTTATGATTGTTAATATGACTATTGCTATAATTATTGCAGCAAACCTGTATCAAGACACAACGTTAATCGCTTCTCAAGTGAGCCCAGAAGTTGCATGTACAAGCCATGACAAGCCAACAATGCGTTCCACCGTAAGTTTTTCATATGTATACGTACTTTCAACAGATATGCACAAGTCAGAAATGAAACGGGCACTCTATGGCACGCAGAATGATACTTGTTGACATTTCATTGCCAAGGGACGTAATACGTGTACGGGAAAATAGGAGAAACACAGAGATAACTTAGATTTTTACGCGATCTGATAGTACATATGATTATTATTCATAATAGTAATACGTATAGAATATGTACAATAATATCTGGCTTGTTGTTATGATTGTTAATATGACTATTGTTATAATTATTGCAGCAAACCTGTATCAAGACACAACGTTAATCGCTTCTAAAGTGAGCCCAGAAGTTGCATGTACAAGCCATGACAAGCCAACAATGCGTTCCAACGTAAGTTTTTCATATGTATACGCACTTTCAACAGATATGCACACGTCAGAAATGAAACGTGCACTCTATGGCACGCAGAATGATACTTGTTGACATTTCATTGCCAAGGGACGTAATACGTGTACGGGAAAATAGGAGAAACACAGAGATAACTTAGATTTTTACGCGATCTGATAGTACATATGATTATTATTCATAATAGTAATACGTATAGAATATGTACAATATTATCTGGCTTGTTGTTATGATTGTTAATATGACTATTGTTATAATTATTGCAGCAAACCTGTATCAAGACACAACGTTAATCGCTTCTCAAGTGAGCCCAGAAGTTGCATGTACAAGCCATGACAAGCCAACAATGCGTTCCACCGTAAGGTTTTCATATGTATACGTACTTTCAACAGATATGCACAAGTCAGAAATGAAACGGGCACTCTATGGCACGCAGAATGATACTTGTTGACATTTCATTGCCAAGGGACGTAATACGTGTACGGGAAAATAGGAGAAACACAGAGATAACTTAGATTTTTACGCGATCTGATAGTACATATGATTATTATTCATAATAGTAATACGTATAGAATATGTACAATATTATCTGGCTTGTTGTTATGATTGTTAATATGACTATTGTTATAATTATTGCAGCAAACCTGTATCAAGACACAACGTTAATCGCTTCTCAAGTGAGCCCAGAAGTTGCATGTACAAGCCATGACAAGCCAACAATGCGTTCCACCGTAAGTTTTTCATATGTAAACGTACTTTCAACAGATATGCACAAGTCAGAAATGAAACGGGCACTCTATGGCACGCAGAATGATACTTGTTGACATTTCATTGCCAAGGGACGTAATACGTGTACGGGAAAATAGGAGAAACACAGAGATAACTTAGATTTTTACTCGATCTGATAGTACATATGATTATTATTCATAATAGTAATACGTATAGAATATGTACAATATTATCTGGCTTGTTGTTATGATTGTTAATATGACTATTGTTATAATTATTGAAGCAAACCTGTATCAAGACACAACGTTAATCGCTTCTCAAGTGAGCCCAGAAGTTGCATGTACAAGCCATGACAAGCCAACAATGCGTTCCACCGTAAGTTTTTCATATGTATACGCACTTTCAACAGATATGCACAAGTCAGAAATGAAACGGGCACTCTATGGCACGCAGAATGATACTTGTTGACATTTCATTGCCAAGGGACGTAATACGTGTACGGGAAAATAGGAGAAACACAGAGATAACTTAGATTTTTACGCGATCTGATAGTACATATGATTATTATTCATAATAGTAATACGTATAGAATATGTACAATATTATCTGGCTTGTTGTTATGATTGTTAATATGACTATTGTTATAATTATTGCAGCAAACCTGTATCAAGACACAACGTTAATCGCTTCTCAAGTGAGCCCAGAAGTTGCATGTACAAGCCATGACAAGCCAACAATGCGTTCCACCGTAAGGTTTTCATATGTATACGTACTTTCAACAGATATGCACAAGTCAGAAATGAAACGGGCACTCTATGGCACGAAGAATGATACTTGTTGACATTTCTTTGCCAAGGGACGTAATACGTGTACGGGAAAATAGGGGAAACACAGAGATAACTTAGATTTTTACGCGATCTGATAGTACATATGATTATTATTCATAATAGTAATACGTATAGAATATGTACAATATTATCTGGCTTGTTGTTATGATTGTTAATATGACTATTGTTATAATTATTGCAGCAAACCTGTATCAAGACACAACGTTAATCGCTTCTCAAGTGAGCCCAGAAGTTGCATGTACAAGCCATGACAAGCCAACAATGCGTTCCACCGTAAGTTGTTCATATGTATACGCACTTTCAACAGATATGCACACATCAGAAATGAAACGTGCACTCTATGGCACGCAGAATGATACTTGTTGACATTTCATTGCCAAGGGACGTAATACGTGTACGGGAAAATAGGAGAAACACAGAGATAACTTAGATTTTTACGCGATCTGATAGTACATATGATTATTATTCATAATAGTAATACGTATAGAATATATACAATATTATCTGGCTTGTTGTTATGATTGTTAATATGACTATTGTTATAATTATTGCAGCAAACCTGTATCAAGACACAACGTTAATCGCTTCTAAAGTGAGCCCAGAAGTTGCATGTACAAGCCATGACAAGCCAACAATGCGTTCCACCGTAAGTTTTTCATATGTATACGTACTTTCAACAGATATGCACAAGTCAGAAATGAAACGGGCACTCTATGGCACGCAGAATGATACTTGTTGACATTTCATTGCCAAGGGACGTAATACGTGTACGGGAAAATAGGAGAAACACAGAGATAACTTAGATTTTTACGCGATCTGATAGTACATATGATTATTATTCATAATAGTAATACGTATAGAATATGTACAATATTATCTGGCTTGTTGTTATGATTGTTAATATGACTATTGTTATAATTATTGCAGCAAACCTGTATCAAGACACAACGTTAATCGCTTTTCAAGTGATCCCAGAAGTTGCATGTACAAGCCATGACAAGCCAACAATGCGTTCCACCGTAAGTTTTTCATATGTATACGCACTTTCAACAGATATGCACACGTCAGAAATGAAACGTGCACTCTATGGCACGCAGAATGATACTTGTTGACATTTCATTGCCAAGGGACGTAATACGTGTACGGGAAAATAGGAGAAACACAGAGATAACTTAGATTTTTACGCGATCTGATAGTACATATGATTATTATTCATAATAGTAATACGTATAGAATATGTACAATATTATCTGGCTTGTTGTTATGATTGTTAATATGACTATTGTTATAATTATTGCAGCAAACCTGTATCAAGACACAACGTTAATCGCTTCTAAAGTGAGCCCAGAAGTTGCATGTACAAGCCATGACAAGCCAACAATGCGTTCCACCGTAAGTTTTTCATATGTATACGTACTTTCAACAGATATGCACAAGTCAGAAATGAAACGTGCACTCTATGGCACGCAGAATGATACTTGTTGACATTTCATTGCCAAGGGACGTAATACGTGTACGGTAAAATAGGAGAAACACAGAGATAACTTAGATTTTTACGCGATCTGATAGTACATATGATTATTATTCATAATAGTAATACGTATAGAATATGTACAATATTATCTGGCTTGTTGTTATGATTGTTAATATGACTATTGTTATAATTATTGCAGCAAACCTGTATCAAGACACAACGTTAATCGCTTCTCAAGTGAGCCCAGAAGTTGCATGTACAAGGCATGACAAGCCAACAATGCGTTCCACCGTAAGTTTTTCATATGTATACGTACTTTCAACAGATATGCACAAGTCAGAAATGAAACGGGCACTCTATGGCACGCAGAATGATACTTGTTGACATTTCATTGCCAAGGGACGTAATACGTGTACGGGAAAATAGGAGAAACACAGAGATAACTTAGATTTTTACGCGATCTGATAGTACATATGATTATTATTCATAATAGTAATACGTATAGAATATGTACAATATTATCTGGCTTGTTGTTATGATTGTTAATATGACTATTGTTATAATTATTGCAGCAAACCTGTATCAAGACACAACGTTAATCGCTTCTCAAGTGAGCCCAGAAGTTGCATGTACAAGCCATGACAAGCCAACAATGCGTTCCACCGTAAGTTTTTCATAGGTATACGTATTTTCAACAGATATGCACAAGTCAGAAATGAAACGGGCACTCTATGGCACGCAGAATGATACTTGTTGACATTTCATTGCCAAGGGACGTAATACGTGTACGGGAAAATAGGAGAAACACAGAGATAACTTAGATTTTTACGCGATCTGATAGTACATATGATTATTATTCATAATAGTAATACGTATAGAATATGTACAATATTATCTGGCTTGTTGTTATGATTGTTAATATGACTATTGTTATAATTTATGCAGCAAACCTGTATCAAGACACAACGTTAATCGCTTTTCAAGTGATCCCAGAAGTTGCATGTACAAGCCATGACAAGCCAACAATGCGTTCCACCGTAAGTTTTTCATATGTATACGCACTTTCAACAGATATGCACACGTCAGAAATGAAACGTGCACTCTATGGCACGCAGAATGATACTTGTTGACATTTCATTGCCAAGGGACGTAATACGTGTACGGGAAAATAGGAGAAACACAGAGATAACTTAGATTTTTACGCGATCTGATAGTACATATGATTATTATTCATAATAGTAATACGTATAGAATATGTACAATATTATCTGGCTTGTTGTTATGATTGTTAATATGACTATTGTTATAATTATTGCAGCAAACCTGTATCAAGACACAACGTTAATCGCTTCTAAAGTGAGCCCAGAAGTTGCATGTACAAGCCATGACAAGCTAACAATGCGTTCCACCGTAAGTTTTTCATATGTATACGTACTTTCAACAGATATGCACAAGTCAGAAATGAAACGTGCACTCTATGGCACGCAGAATGATACTTGTTGACATTTCATTGCCAAGGGACGTAATACGTGTACGGTAAAATAGGAGAAACACAGAGATAACTTAGATTTTTACGCGATCTGATAGTACATATGATTATTATTCATAATAGTAATACGTATAGAATATGTACAATATTATCTGGCTTGTTGTTATGATTGTTAATATGACTATTGTTATAATTATTGCAGCAAACCTGTATCAAGACACAACGTTAATCGCTTCTCAAGTGAGCCCAGAAGTTGCATGTACAAGGCATGACAAGCCAACAATGCGTTCCACCGTAAGTTTTTCATATGTATACGTACTTTCAACAGATATGCACAAGTCAGAAATGAAACGGGCACTCTATGGCACGCAGAATGATACTTGTTGACATTTCATTGCCAAGGGACGTAATACGTGTACGGGAAAATAGGAGAAACACAGAGATAACTTAGATTTTTACGCGATCTGATAGTACATATGATTATTATTCATAATAGTAATACGTATAGAATATGTACAATATTATCTGGCTTGTTGTTATGATTGTTAATATGACTATTGTTATAATTATTGCAGCAAACCTGTATCAAGACACAACGTTAATCGCTTCTCAAGTGAGCCCAGAAGTTGCATGTACAAGCCATGACAAGCCAACAATGCGTTCCACCGTAAGTTTTTCATAGGTATACGTATTTTCAACAGATATGCACAAGTCAGAAATGAAACGGGCACTCTATGGCACGCAGAATGATACTTGTTGACATTTCATTGCCAAGGGACGTAATACGTGTACGGGAAAATAGGAGAAACACAGAGATAACTTAGATTTTTACGCGATCTGATAGTACATATGATTATTATTCATAATAGTAATACGTATAGAATATGTACAATATTATCTGGCTTGTTGTTATGATTGTTAATATGACTATTGTTATAATTATTGCAGCAAACCTGTATCAAGACACAACGTTAATCGCTTCTCAAGTGAGCCCAGAAGTTGCATGTACAAGCCATGACAAGCCAACAATGCGTTCCACCGTAAGTTTTTTATATGTATACGTACTTTCAACAGATATGCACAAGTCAGAAATGAAACGGGCACTCTATGGCACGCAGAATGATACTTGTTGACATTTCATTGCCAAGGGACGTAATACGTGTACGGGAAAATAGGAGAAACACAGAGATAACTTAGATTTTTACGCGATCTGATAGTACATATGATTATTATTCATAATAGTAATACGTATAGAATATGTACAATATTATCTGGCTTGTTGTTATGATTGTTAATATGACTATTGTTATAATTATTGCAGCAAACCTGTATCAAGACACAACGTTAATCGCTTCTCAAGTGAGCCCAGAAGTTGCATGTACAAGCCATGACAAGCCAACAATGCGTTCCACCGTAAGGTTTTCATATGTATAAGTACTTTCAACAGATATGCACAAGTCAGAAATGAAACAGGCACTCTATGGCACGAAGAATGATACTTGTTGACATTTCATTGCCAAGGGACGTAATACGTGTACGGGAAAATAGGGGAAACACAGAGATAACTTAGATTTTTACGCGATCTGATAGTACATATGATTATTATTCATAATAGTAATACGTATAGAATATGTACAATATTATCTGGCTTGTTGTTATGATTGTTAATATGACTATTGTTATAATTATTGCAGCAAACCTGTATCAAGACACAACGTTAATCGCTTCTCAAGTGAGCCCAGAAGTTGCATGTACAAGCCATGACAAGCCAACAATGCGTTCCACCGTAAGTTGTTCATATGTATACGCACTTTCAACAGATATGCACACATCAGAAATGAAACGTGCACTCTATGGCACGCAGAATGATACTTGTTGACATTTCATTGCCAAGGGACGTAATACGTGTACGGGAAAATAGGAGAAACACAGAGATAACTTAGATTTTTACGCGATCTGATAGTACATATGATTATTATTCATAATAGTAATACGTATAGAATATATACAATATTATCTGGCTTGTTGTTATGATTGTTAATATGACTATTGTTATAATTATTGCAGCAAACCTGTATCAAGACACAACGTTAATCGCTTCTAAAGTGAGCCCAGAAGTTGCATGTACAAGCCATGACAAGCCAACAATGCGTTCCACCGTAAGTTTTTCATATGTATACGTACTTTCAACAGATATGCACAAGTCAGAAATGAAACGGGCACTCTATGGCACGCAGAATGATACTTGTTGACATTTCATTGCCAAGGGACGTAATACGTGTACGGGAAAATAGGAGAAACACAGAGATAACTTAGATTTTTACGCGATCTGATAGTACATATGATTATTATTCATAATAGTAATACGTATAGAATATGTACAATATTATCTGGCTTGTTGTTATGATTGTTAATATGACTATTGTTATAATTATTGCAGCAAACCTGTATCAAGACACAACGTTAATCTCTTTTCAAGTGATCCCAGAAGTTGCATGTACAAGCCATGACAAGCCAACAATGCGTTCCACCGTAAGTTTTTCATATGTATACGCACTTTCAACAGATATGCACACGTCAGAAATGAAACGTGCACTCTATGGCACGCAGAATGATACTTGTTGACATTTCATTGCCAAGGGACGTAATACGTGTACGGGAAAATAGGAGAAACACAGAGATAACTTAGATTTTTACGCGATCTGATAGTACATATGATTATTATTCATAATAATAATACGTATAGAATATGTACAATATTATCTGGCTGGTTGTTATGATTGTTAATATGACTATTGTTATAATTATTGCAGCAAACCTGTATCAAGACACAACGTTAATCGCTTCTCAAGTGAGCCCAGAAGTTGCATGTACAAGCCATGACAAGCCAACAATGCGTTCCACCGTAAGTTTTTCATATGTATACGTACTTTCAACAGATATGCACAAGTCAGAAATGAAACGGGCACTCTATGGCACGCAGAATGATACTTGTTGACATTTCATTGCCAAGGGACGTAATACGTGTACGGGAAAATAGGAGAAACACAGAGATAACTTAGATTTTTACGCGATCTGATAGTACATATGATTATTATTCATAATAGTAATACGTATAGAATATGTACAATATTATCTGGCTTGTTGTTATGATTGTTAATATGACTATTGTTATAATTATTGCAGCAAACCTGTATCAAGACACAACGTTAATCGCTTCTCAAGTGAGCCCAGAAGTTGCATGTACAAGCCATGACAAGCCAACAATGCGTTCCACCGTAAGTTGTTCATATGTATACGCACTTTCAACAGATATGCACACATCAGAAATGAAACGTGCACTCTATGGCACGCAGAATGATACTTGTTGACATTTCATTGCCAAGGGACGTAATACGTGTACGGGGAAATAGGAGAAACACAGAGATAACTTAGATTTTTACGCGATCTGATAGTACATATGATTATTATTCATAATAGTTATACGTATAGAATATATACAATATTATCTGGCTTGTTGTTATGATTGTTAATATGACTATTGTTATAATTATTGCAGCAAACCTGTATCAAGACACAACGTTAATCGCTTCTAAAGTGAGCCCAGAAGTTGCATGTACAAGCCATGACAAGCCAACAATGCGTTCCACCGTAAGTTTTTCATATGTATACGTACTTTCAACAGATATGCACAAGTCAGAAATGAAACGGGCACTCTATGGCACGCAGAATGATACTTGTTGACATTTCATTGCCAAGGGACGTAATACGTGTACGGGAAAATAGGAGAAACACAGAGATAACTTAGATTTTTACGCGATCTGATAGTACATATGATTATTATTCATAATAGTAATACGTATAGAATATGTACAATATTATCTGGCTTGTTGTTATGATTGTTAATATGACTATTGTTATAATTATTGCAGCAAACCTGTATCAAGACACAACGTTAATCTCTTTTCAAGTGATCCCAGAAGTTGCATGTACAAGCCATGACAAGCCAACAATGCGTTCCACCGTAAGTTTTTCATATGTATACGCACTTTCAACAGATATGCACACGTCAGAAATGAAACGGGCACTCTATGGCACGCAGAATGATACTTGTTGACATTTCATTGCCAAGGGACGTAATACGTGTACGGGAAAATAGGAGAAACACAGAGATAACTTAGATTTTTACGCGATCTGATAGTACATATGATTATTATTCATAATAGTAATACGTATAGAATATGTACAATATTATCTGGCTTGTTGTTATGATTGTTAATATGACTATTGTTATAATTATTGCAGCAAACCTGTATCAAGACACAACGTTAATCGCTTCTCAAGTGAGCCCAGAAGTTGCATGTACAAGCCATGACAAGCCAACAATGCGTTCCACCGTAAGTTTTTCATATGTATACGTACTTTCAACAGATATGCACAAGTCAGAAATGAAACGGGCACTCTATGGCACGCAGAATGATACTTGTTGACATTTCATTGCCAAGGGACGTAATACGTGTACGGGAAAATAGGAGAAACACAGAGATAACTTAGATTTTTACGCGATCTGATAGTACATATGATTATTATTCATAATAGTAATACGTATAGAATATGTACAATATTATCTGGCTTGTTGTTATGATTGTTAATATGACTATTGTTATAATTATTGCAGCAAACCTGTATCAAGACACAACGTTAATCGCTTCTCAAGTGAGCCCAGAAGTTGCATGTACAAGCCATGACAAGCCAACAATGCGTTCCACCGTAAGTTTTTCATATGTATACGCACTTTCAACAGATATGCACACATCAGAAATGAAACGGGCACTCTATGGCACGCAGAATGATACTTGTTGACATTTCATTGCCAAGGGACGTAATACGTGTACGGGAAAATAGGAGAAACACAGAGATAACTTAGATTTTTACGCGATCTGATAGTACATATGATTATTATTCATAATAGTAATACGTATAGAATATGTACAATATTATCTGGCTTGTTGTTATGATTGTTAATATGACTATTGTTATAATTATTGCAGCAAACCTGTATATAGACACAACGTTAATCGCTTTTCAAGTGATCCCAGAAGTTGCATGTACAAGCCATGACAAGCCAACAATGCGTTCCACCGTAAGTTTTTCATATGTATACGCACTTTCAACAGATATGCACACGTCAGAAATGAAACGTGCACTCTATGGCACGCAGAATGATACTTGTTGACATTTCATTGCCAAGGGACGTAATACGTGTACGGGAAAATAGGAGAAACACAGAGATAACTTAGATTTTTACGCGATCTGATAGTACATATGATTATTATTCATAATAGTAATACGTATAGAATATGTACAATATTATCTGGCTTGTTGTTATGATTGTTAATATGACTATTGTTATAATTATTGCAGCAAACCTGTATATAGACACAACGTTAATCGCTTTTCAAGTGATCCCAGAAGTTGCATGTACAAGCCATGACAAGCCAACAATGCGTTCCACCGTAAGTTTTTCATATGTATACGCACTTTCAACAGATATGCACACGTCAGAAATGAAACGTGCACTCTATGGCACGCAGAATGATACTTGTTGACATTTCATTGCCAAGGGACGTAATACGTGTACGGGAAAATAGGAGAAACACAGAGATAACTTAGATTTTTACGCGATCTGATAGTACATATGATTATTATTCATAATAGTAATACGTATAGAATATGTACAATATTATCTGGCTTGTTGTTATGATTGTTAATATGACTATTGTTATAATTATTGCAGCAAACCTGTATCAAGACACAACGTTAATCGCTTCTCAAGTGAGCCCAGAAGTTGCATGTACAAGCCATGACAAGCCAACAATGCGTTCCACCGTAAGTTTTTCATATGTATACGCACTTTCAACAGATATGCACACATCAGAAATGAAACGTGCACTCTATGGCACGCAGAATGATACTTGTTGACATTTCATTGCCAAGGGACGTAATACGTGTACGGGAAAATAGGAGAAACACAGAGATAACTTAGATTTTTACGCGATCTGATAGTACATATGATTATTATTCATAATAGTAATACGTATAGAATATGTACAATATTATCTGGCTTGTTGTTATGATTGTTAATATGACTATTGTTATAATTATTGCAGCAAACCTGTATCAAGACACCACGTTAATCGCTTCTCAAGTGAGCCCAGAAGTTGCATGTACAAGCCATGACAAGCCAACAATGCGTTCCACCGTAAGTTTTTCATATGTATACGTACTTTCAACAGATATGCACAAGTCAGAAATGAAACGGGCACTCTATGGCACGCAGAATGATACTTGTTGACATTTCATTGCCAAGGGACGTAATACGTGTACGGGAAAATAGGAGAAACACAGAGATAACTTAGATTTTTACGCGATCTGAAAGTACATATGATTATTATTCATAATAGTAATACGTATAGAATATGTACAATATTATCTGGCTTGTTGTTATGATTGTTAATATGACTATTGTTATAATTATTGCAGCAAACCTGTATCAAGACACAACGTTAATCGCTTCTCAAGTGAGCCCAGAAGTTGCATGTACAAGCCATGACAAGCCAACAATGCGTTCCACCGTAAGTTTTTCATATGTATACGTATTTTCAACAGATATGCACAAGTCAGAAATGAAACGGGCACTCTATGGCACGCAGAATGATACTTGTTGACATTTCATTGCCAAGGGACGTAATACGTGTACGGGAAAATAGGAGAAACACAGAGATAACTTAGATTTTTACGCGATCTGATAGTACATATGATTATTATTCATAATAGTAATACGTATAGAATATGTACAATATTATCTGGCTTGTTGTTATGATTGTTAATATGACTATTGTTATAATTATTGCAGCAAACCTGTATCAAGACACAACGTTAATCGCTTCTCAAGTGAGCCCAGAAGTTGCATGTACAAGCCATGACAAGCCAACAATGCGTTCCACCGTAAGGTTTTCATATGTATACGTACTTTCAACAGATATGCACAAGTCAGAAATGAAACGGGCACTCTATGGCACGAAGAATGATACTTGTTGACATTTCATTGCCAAGGGACGTAATACGTGTACGGGAAAATAGGGGAAACACAGAGATAACTTAGATTTTTACGCGATCTGATAGTACATATGATTATTATTCATAATAGTATTACGTATAGAATATGTACAATATTATCTGGCTTGTTGTTATGATTGTTAATATGACTATTGTTATAATTATTGCAGCAAACCTGTATCAAGACACAACGTTAATCGCTTCTCAAGTGAGCCCAGAAGTTGCATGTACAAGCCATGACAAGCCAACAATGCGTTCCACCGTAAGTTTTTCATATGTATACGCACTTTCAACAGATATGCACACATCAGAAATGAAACGTGCACTCTATGGCACGCATAATGATACTTGTTGACATTTCATTGCCAAGGGACGTAATACGTGTACGGGAAAATAGGAGAAACACAGAGATAACTTAGATTTTTACGCGATCTGATAGTACATATGATTATTATTCATAATAGTAATACGTATAGAATATGTACAATATTATCTGGCTTGTTGTTATGATTGTTAATATGACTATTGTTATAATTATTGCAGCAAACCTGTATCAAGACACAACGTTAATCGCTTTTCAAGTGATCCCAGAAGTTGCATGTACAAGCCATGACAAGCCAACAATGCGTTCCACCGTAAGTTTTTCATATGTATACGCACTTTCAACAGATATGCACACGTCAGAAATGAAACGTGCACTCTATGGCACGCAGAATGATACTTGTTGACATTTCATTGCCAAGGGACGTAATACGTGTACGGGAAAATAGGAGAAACACAGAGATAACTTAGATTTTTACGCGATCTGATAGTACATATGATTATTATTCATAATAGTAATACGTATAGAATATGTACAATATTATCTGGCTTGTTGTTATGATTGTTAATATGACTATTGTTATAATTATTGCAGCAAACCTGTATCAAGACACAACGTTAATCGCTTCTCAAGTGAGCCCAGAAGTTGCATGTACAAGCCATGACAAGCCAACAATGCGTTCCACCGTAAGTTTTTCATATGTATACGCACTTTCAACAGATATGCACACATCAGAAATGAAACGTGCACTCTATGGCACGCAGAATGATACTTGTTGACATTTCATTGCCAAGGGACGTAATACGTGTACGGGAAAATAGGAGAAACACAGAGATAACTTAGATTTTTACGCGATCTGATAGTACATATGATTATTATTCATAATAGTAATACGTATAGAATATGTACAATATTATCTGGCTTGTTGTTATGATTGTTAATATGACTATTGTTATAATTATTGCAGCAAACCTGTATCAAGACACAACGTTAATCGCTTTTCAAGTCATCCCAGAAGTTGCATGTACAAGCCATGACAAGCCAACAATGCGTTCCACCGTAAGTTTTTCATATGTATACGCACTTTCAACAGATATGCACACGTCAGAAATGAAACGTGCACTCTATGGCACGCAGAATGATACTTGTTGACATTTCATTGCCAAGGGACGTAATACGTGTACGGGAAAATAGGAGAAACACAGAGATAACTTAGATTTTTACGCGATCTGATAGTACATATGATTATTATTCATAATAGTAATACGTATAGAATATGTACAATATTATCTGGCTTGTTGTTATGATTGTTAATATGACTATTGTTATAATTATTGCAGCAAACCTGTATCAAGACACAACGTTAATCGCTTCTCAAGTGAGCCCAGAAGTTGCATGTACAAGCCATGACAAGCCAACAATGCGTTCCACCGTAAGTTTTTCATATGTATACGTACTTTCAACAGATATGCAAGAGTCAGAAATGAAACGGGCACTCTATGGCACGCAGAATGATACTTGTTGACATTTCATTGCCAAGGGACGTAATACGTGTACGGGAAAAATAGGAGAAACACAGAGATAACTTAGATTTTTACGCGATCTGATAGTACATATGATTATTATTCATAATAGTAATACGTATAGAATATGTACAATATTATCTGGCTTGTTGTTATGATTGTTAATATGACTATTGTTATAATTATTGCAGCAAACCTGTATCAAGACACAACGTTAATCGCTTTTCAAGTGATCCCAGAAGTTGCATGTACAAGCCATGACAAGCCAACAATGCGTTCCACCGTAAGTTTTTCATATGTATACGCACTTTCAACAGATACGCACACGTCAGAAATGAAACGTGCACTCTATGGCACGCAGAATGATACTTGTTGACATTTCATTGCCAAGGGACGTAATACGTGTACGGGAAAATAGGAGAAACACAGAGATAACTTAGATTTTTACGCGATCTGATAGTACATATGATTATTATTCATAATAGTAATACGTATAGAATATGTACAATATTATCTGGCTTGTTGTTATGATTGTTAATATGACTATTGTTATAATTATTGCAGCAAACCTGTATCAAGACACAACGTTAATCGCTTTTCAAGTGATCCCAGAAGTTGCATGTACAAGCCATGACAAGCCAACAATGCGTTCCACCGTAAGTTTTTCATATGTATACGCACTTTCAACAGATATGCACACGTCAGAAATGAAACGTGCACTCTATGGCACGCAGAATGATACTTGTTGACATTTCATTGCCAAGGGACGTAATACGTGTACGGGAAAATAGGAGAAACACAGAGATAACTTAGATTTTTACGCGATCTGATAGTACATATGATTATTATTCATAATAGTAATACGTATAGAATATGTACAATATTATCTGGCTTGTTGTTATGATTGTTAATATGACTATTGTTATAATTATTGCAGCAAACCTGTATCAAGACACAACGTTAATCGCTTCTCAAGTGAGCCCAGAAGTTGCATGTACAAGCCATGACAAGCCAACAATGCGTTCCACCGTAAGTTTTTCATATGTATACGCACTTTCAACAGATATGCACACATCAGAAATGAAAACGTGCACTCTATGGCACGCAGAATGATACTTGTTGACATTTCATTGCCAAGGGACGTAATACGTGTACGGGAAAATAGGAGAAACACAGAGATAACTTAGATTTTTACGCGATCTGATAGTACATATGATTATTATTCATAATAGTAATACGTATAGAATATGTACAATATTATCTGGCTTGTTGTTATGATTGTTAATATGACTATTGTTATAATTATTGCAGCAAACCTGTATCAAGACACAACGTTAATCGCTTCTCAAGTGAGCCCAGAAGTTGCATGTACAAGCCATGACAAGCCAACAATGCGTTCCACCGTAAGGTTTTCATATGTATACGTACTTTCAACAGATATGCACAAGTCAGAAATGAAACGGGCACTCTATGGCACGCAGAATGATACTTGTTGACATTCCATTGCCAAGGGACGTAATACGTGTACGGGAAAATAGGAGAAACACAGAGATAACTTAGATTTTTACGCGATCTGATAGTACATATTATTATTATTCATAATAGTAATACGTATAGAATATGTACAATATTATCTGGCTTGTTGTTATGATTGTTAATATGACTATTGTTATAATTATTGAAGCAAACCTGTATCAAGACACAACGTTAATCGCTTCTCAAGTGAGCCCAGAAGTTGCATGTACAAGCCATGACAAGCCAACAATGCGTTCCACCGTAAGTTTTTCATATGTATACGCACTTTCAACAGATATGCACAAGTCAGAAATAAAACGGGCACTCTATGGCACGCAGAATGATACTTGTTGACATTTCATTGCCAAGGGACGTAATACGTGTACGGGAAAATAGGAGAAACACAGAGATAACTTAGATTTTTACGCGATCTGATAGTACATATGATTATTATTCATAATAGTAATACGTATAGAATATGTACAATATTATCTGGCTTGTTGTTATGATTGTTAATATGACTATTGTTATAATTATTGAAGCAAACCTGTATCAAGACACAACGTTAATCGCTTCTCAAGTGAGCCCAGAAGTTGCATGTACAAGCCATGACAAGCCAACAATGCGTTCCACCGTAAGTTTTTCATATGTATACGCACTTTCAACAGATATGCACACATCAGAAATGAAACGTGCACTCTATGGCACGTAGAATGATACTTGTTGACATTTCATTGCCAAGGGACGTAATACGTGTACGGGAAAATAGGAGAAAACACAGAGATAACTTAGATTTTTACGCGATCTGATAGTACATATGATTATTATTCATAATAGTAATACGTATAGAATATGTACAATATTATCTGGCTTGTTGTTATGATTGTTAATATGACTATTGTTATAATTATTGCAGCAAACCTGTATCAAGACACAACGTTAATCGCTTCTCAAGTGAGCCCAGAAGTTGCATGTACA
>JAWPHD010021770.1:0-27208 GCA_037043455.1 Cyrtodaria siliqua
TATATATGTGTAAGTACTGAATATATATGTGCAAGAACTGAACATATATGCGTAAGAACTGAATATATATGCGTAAGAACTAAATATATATGCGTAAGAACTGAATATATATGCGTAATAACTGAATATATATGTGTAAGAACTGAATATATATGTGTAAAAACTGAATATATATGCGTAAGAACTGAATATATATGCGTAAGAACTGAATATATATGCGTAAAAACTGAATATATATGTGTAAGAACTGAATATATATGCGTAAGAACTGAATATATATGCGTAAGAACTGAATATATATGCGTAAGAACTGAATATATATGTGTTAGATTTGAATATATATGTGAAAGAACTGAATATATATGTGTAAGGACTGAATATATATGTGTAAGAACTGAATATATATGTGTAAGAACTGAATATATATGCGTAAGAACTGAACATATATCATGTATTCGTGTAAGAACTAAATATATATGTGTAAGAACTGAATATATATGTGCAAGAACTGAACATATATGCGGAGTTACTGAACATATATGCGTAAGAACTGAACATATATGCGTAAGAACTGAATATATATGCGTAAGAACTGAATATATATGTGTAAGAACTGAATATATATGCGTAAGAACTGAATATATATGCGTAAGAACTGAACATATATGCGTAAGAACTGAATATATATGCGTAAGAACTGAATATATGAGTAAGAACTGAAAATATATGCGTAAGAACGGAATATATATGCGTAAGAACGGAATATATATGCGTCAGAACTGAATATATATGTGTAAGATGAATATATATGTGTAAGAACTGAATATATATGTGTAAGAACTGAATATATATGCGTAAGAACTGAATATATATGCGTAAGAACTGAATATTTATGCGTAAGAAATGAATATATATGTGTAAGAACTGAATATATATGTGTAAAAACTGACTATATATGTGTAAGAACTGAATTTATATGTGCAAGAACTGAACATATATGCGTAAGAACTGAACATATATGCGTAAAAACTGAATATATATGCGTAAGAACTGAATATATATGTGTAAGAACTGAATATTTATGTGTAAGAACTGAATATATATGCGTAAGAACTGAATATACATGCGTAAGAACTGAATATATGCGTAAGAACTGAAAATATATGCGTAAGAACTGAATATATATGTGTAAGAACTGAATATATATGCGTAAGAACTGAATATATATGCGTAAGAACTGAACATATATGCGTAAGAACTGAATATATATGCGTAAGAACTGAATATATGAGTAGAACTGAAAACATATGCGTAAAAACGGAATATATATGCGTAAGAAATGAATATATGCGTAAGAACTGAATATATATGCGTTAAAACGGAATATATATGCGTAAGAATGGAATATATATGCGTCAGAACTGAATATATATGTGTAAGATGAATATATATGCGTAAAAAACTGAATATATATGTGTAAGAACTGAATATATATGCGTAAGAACTGAATATATATGCGTAAGAACTGAATATATATGCGTAAGAACTGAATATATATGTGTTAGATTTGAATATATATGTGAAAGAACTGAATATATATGTGTAAGGACTGAATATATATGTGTAAGAACTGAATATATATGTGTAAGAACTGAATATATATGCGTAAGAACTGAACATATATCATGTATTCGTGTAAGAACTAAATATATATGTGTAAGAACTGAATATATATGTGCAAGAACTGAACATATATGCGGAGGTACTGAACATATATGCGTAAGAACTGAACATATATGCGTAAGAACTGAATATATATGCGTAAGAACTGAATATATATGTGTAAGAACTGAATATATATGCGTAAGAACTGAATATATATGCGTAAGAACTGAACATATATGCGTAAGAACTGAATATATATGCGTAAGAACTGAATATATGAGTAAGAACTGAATATATGAGTAAGAACTGAAAATATATGCGTAAGAACGGAATATATATGCGTAAGAACGGAATATATATGCGTCAGAACTGAATATATATGTGTAAGATGAATATATATGTGTAAGAACTGAATATATATGTGTAAGAACTGAATATATATGCGTAAGAACTGAATATATATGCGTAAGAACTGAATATATATGCGTAAGAACTGAATATTTATGCGTAAGAAATGAATATATATGTGTAAGAACTGAATATATATGTGTAAAAACTGATTATATATGTGTAAGAACTGAATTTATATGTGCAAGAACTGAACATATATGCGTAAGAACTGAACATATATGCGTAAAAACTGAATATATATGCGTAAGAACTGAATATATATGTGTAAGAACTGAATATTTATGTGTAAGAACTGAATATATATGCGTAAGAACTGAATATACATGCGTAAGAACTGAATATATGCGTAAGAACTGAAAATATATGCGTAAGAACTGAATATATATGTGTAAGAACTGAATATATATGCGTAAGAACTGAATATATATGCGTAAGAACTGAACATATATGCGTAAGAACTGAATATATATGCGTAAGAACTGAATATATGAGTAGAACTGAAAATATGCGTAAAAACGGAATATATATGCGTAAGAAATGAATATATGCGTAAGAACTGAATATATATGCGTTAAAACGGAATATATATGCGTAAGAATGGAATATATATGCGTCAGAACTGAATATATATGTGTAAGAATGAATATATATGCGTAAAAACTGAATATATATGTGTAAGAACTGAATATATATGCGTAAGAAACTGAATATATATGCGTAAGAACTGAATATACTATGCGTAAGAACTGAATATATGTTAATTGAATATATGTGAAAGAACTGAATATATATGTGTAAGGACTGAATATATATGTGTAAGAACTGAATATATATGTGTAAGAACTGAATATATATGCGTAAGAACTGAACATATATCATGTATTCGTGTAAGAACTAAATATATATGTGTAAGAACTGAATATATATGTGCAAGAACTGAAACATATATGCGGAAGGTACTGAACATATATGCGTAAAAACTGAAACTGAATATATGCGTAAGAACTGAATATATATGCGTAAGAACTGAATATATATGTGTAAGAACTGAATATATATGCGTAAGAACTGAATATATATGCGTAAGAACTGAACATATATGCGTAAGAACTGAATATATATGCGTAAGAACTGAATATATGAGTAAGAACTGAATATATGAGTAAGAACTGAAAATATATGCGTAAGAACGGGAATATATATGCGTAAGAACGGAATATATATGCGTCAGAACTGAATATATATGTGTAAGATGAATATATATGTGTAAGAACTGAATATATATGTGTAAGAACTGAATATATATGCGTAAGAACTGAATATATATGCGTAAGAACTGAATATATATGCGTAAGAACTGAATATTTATGCGTAAGAAATGAATATATATGTGTAAGAACTGAATATATATGTGTAAAAACTGATTATATATGTGTAAGAACTGAATTTATATGTGCAAGAACTGAACATATATGCGTAAGAACTGAACATATATGCGTAAAAACTGAATATATATGCGTAAGAACTGAATATATATGTGTAAGAACTGAATATTTATGTGTAAGAACTGAATATATATGCGTAAGAACTGAATATACATGCGTAAGAACTGAATATATGCGTAAGAACTGAAAATATATGCGTAAGAACTGAATATATATGTGTTAGATTTGAATATATATGTGAAAGAACTGAATATATATGTGTAAGGACTGAATATATATGTGTAAGAACTGAATATATATGTGTAAGAACTGAATATATATGCGTAAGAACTGAACATATATCATGTATTCGTGTAAGAACTAAATATATATGTGTAAGAACTGAATATATATGTGCAAGAACTGAACATATATGCGGAGGTACTGAATATATATGCCTAAGAACTGAACATATATGCGTAAGAACTGAATATATATGCGTAAGAACTGAATATATATGTGTAAGAACTGAATATATATGCGTAAGAACTGAATATATATGCGTAAGAACTGAACATATATGCGTAAGAACTGAATATATATGCGTAAGAACTGAATATATGAGTAAGAACTGAAAATATATGCGTAAGAACGGAATATATATGCGTAAGAACGGAATATATATGCGTCAGAACTGAATATATATGTGTAAGATGAATATATATGTGTAAGAACTGAATATATATGTGTAAGAACTGAATATATATGCGTAAGAACTGAATATATATGCGTAAGAACTGAATATTTATGCGTAAGAAATGAATATATATGTGTAAGAACTGAATATATATGTGTAAAAACTGACTATATATGTGTAAGAACTGAATTTATATGTGCAAGAACTGAACATATATGCGTAAGAACTGAACATATATGCGTAAAAACTGAATATATATGCGTAAGAACTGAATATATATGTGTAAGAACTGAATATTTATGTGTAAGAACTGAATATATATGCGTAAGAACTGAATATACATGCGTAAGAACTGAATATATGCGTAAGAACTGAAAATATATGCGTAAGAACTGAATATATATGTGTAAGAACTGAATATATATGCGTAAGAACTGAATATATATGCGTAAGAACTGAACATATATGCGTAAGAACTGAATATATATGCGTAAGAACTGAATATATGAGTAGAACTGAAAACATATGCGTAAAAACGGAATATATATGCGTAAGAAATGAATATATGCGTAAGAACTGAATATATATGCGTTAAAACGGAATATATATGCGTAAGAATGGAATATATATGCGTCAGAACTGAATATATATGTGTAAGATGAATATATATGCGTAAAAACTGAATATATATGTGTAAGAACTGAATATATATGCGTAAGAACTGAATATATATGCGTAAGAACTGAATATATATGCGTAAGAACTGAATATATATGTGTTAGATTTGAATATATATGTGAAAGAACTGAATATATATGTGTAAGGACTGAATATATATGTGTAAGAACTGAATATATATGTGTAAGAACTGAATATATATGCGTAAGAACTGAACATATATCATGTATTCGTGTAAGAACTAAATATATATGTGTAAGAACTGAATATATATGTGCAAGAACTGAACATATATGCGGAGGTACTGAACATATATGCGTAAGAACTGAACATATATGCGTAAGAACTGAATATATATGCGTAAGAACTGAATATATATGTGTAAGAACTGAATATATATGCGTAAGAACTGAATATATATGCGTAAGAACTGAACATATATGCGTAAGAACTGAATATATATGCGTAAGAACTGAATATATGAGTAAGAACTGAATATATGAGTAAGAACTGAAAATATATGCGTAAGAACGGAATATATATGCGTAAGAACGGAATATATATGCGTCAGAACTGAATATATATGTGTAAGATGAATATATATGTGTAAGAACTGAATATATATGTGTAAGAACTGAATATATATGCGTAAGAACTGAATATATATGCGTAAGAACTGAATATATATGCGTAAGAACTGAATATTTATGCGTAAGAAATGAATATATATGTGTAAGAACTGAATATATATGTGTAAAAACTGATTATATATGTGTAAGAACTGAATTTATATGTGCAAGAACTGAACATATATGCGTAAGAACTGAACATATATGCGTAAAAACTGAATATATATGCGTAAGAACTGAATATATATGTGTAAGAACTGAATATTTATGTGTAAGAACTGAATATATATGCGTAAGAACTGAATATACATGCGTAAGAACTGAATATATGCGTAAGAACTGAAAATATATGCGTAAGAACTGAATATATATGTGTAAGAACTGAATATATATGCGTAAGAACTGAATATATATGCGTAAGAACTGAACATATATGCGTAAGAACTGAATATATATGCGTAAGAACTGAATATATGAGTAGAACTGAAAACATATGCGTAAAAACGGAATATATATGCGTAAGAAATGAATATATGCGTAAGAACTGAATATATATGCGTTAAAACGGAATATATATGCGTAAGAATGGAATATATATGCGTCAGAACTGAATATATATGTGTAAGATGAATATATATGCGTAAAAACTGAATATATATGTGTAAGAACTGAATATATATGCGTAAGAACTGAATATATATGCGTAAGAACTGAATATATATGCGTAAGAACTGAATATATATGTGTTAGATTTGAATATATATGTGAAAGAACTGAATATATATGTGTAAGGACTGAATATATATGTGTAAGAACTGAATATATATGTGTAAGAACTGAATATATATGCGTAAGAACTGAACATATATCATGTATTCGTGTAAGAACTAAATATATATGTGTAAGAACTGAATATATATGTGCAAGAACTGAACATATATGCGGAGGTACTGAACATATATGCGTAAGAACTGAACATATATGCGTAAGAACTGAATATATATGCGTAAGAACTGAATATATATGTGTAAGAACTGAATATATATGCGTAAGAACTGAATATATATGCGTAAGAACTGAACATATATGCGTAAGAACTGAATATATATGCGTAAGAACTGAATATATGAGTAAGAACTGAATATATGAGTAAGAACTGAAAATATATGCGTAAGAACGGAATATATATGCGTAAGAACGGAATATATATGCGTCAGAACTGAATATATATGTGTAAGATGAATATATATGTGTAAGAACTGAATATATATGTGTAAGAACTGAATATATATGCGTAAGAACTGAATATATATGCGTAAGAACTGAATATATATGCGTAAGAACTGAATATTTATGCGTAAGAAATGAATATATATGTGTAAGAACTGAATATATATGTGTAAAAACTGATTATATATGTGTAAGAACTGAATTTATATGTGCAAGAACTGAACATATATGCGTAAGAACTGAACATATATGCGTAAAAACTGAATATATATGCGTAAGAACTGAATATATATGTGTAAGAACTGAATATTTATGTGTAAGAACTGAATATATATGCGTAAGAACTGAATATACATGCGTAAGAACTGAATATATGCGTAAGAACTGAAAATATATGCGTAAGAACTGAATATATATGTGTAAGAACTGAATATATATGCGTAAGAACTGAATATATATGCGTAAGAACTGAACATATATGCGTAAGAACTGAATATATATGCGTAAGAACTGAATATATGAGTAGAACTGAAAATATATGCGTAAAAAGGGAATATATATGCGTAAGAAATGAATATATGCGTAAGAACTGAATATATATGCGTTAAAACGGAATATATATGCGTAAGAATGGAATATATATGCGTCAGAACTGAATATATATGTGTAAGATAATTATATATGTGTAAGAACTGAATATATGTGTAAGAACTGAATATATATGCGTAAGAACTGAATATATATGCGTAAGAACTGAATATTTATGCGTAAGAAATGACTATATATGCGTAAGAACTGAATATATATGTGTTAGAACTGAATATATATGTGAAAGAACTGAAAATATATGTGTAAGAACTGAACATATATGCCTAAGAATTGAATATATATGTGTAAGAACTGAATATATGTGTAAGAACTGAATATATATGTGTAAGAACTGAATATATATGTGTAAGAACTGAATATATATGTGTAAGAACTGAATATATATGTGTAAGAACTGAACATATATGCGTGAGAACTGAATATATATGCGTAAGAACTGAATATATATGCGTAAGAACTAAATATATATGTGTAAGAACTGAATATATATGTGCAAGAACTGAATATATATGCGTAAGAACTGAATATATATGCGTAAGAACTAAATATATATGTGTAAGAACTGAATATATATGTGCAAGAACTGAACATATATGCGTAAGAACTGAATATATATGCGTAAGAACTAAATATATATGCGTAAGAACTGAATATATATGCCTAAGAACTGAATATATATGCGTAAGAACTAAATATATATGTGTAAGAACTGAATATACATGTGCAAGAACTGAACATATATGCGTAAGAACTGAATATATATGCGTAAGAACTAAATATATATGCGTAAGAACTGAATATATATGCGTAATAACTGAATATATATGTGTAAGAACTGAATATATATGTGTAAAAACTGAATATATATGCGTAAGAACTGAATATATATGCGTAAGAACTGAATATATATGCGTAAAAACTGAATATATATGTGTAAGAACTGAATATATATGCGTAAGAACTGAATATATATGCGTAAGAACTGAATATATATGCGTAAGAACTGAATATATATGTGTTAGATTTGAATATATATGTGAAAGAACTGAATATATATGTGTAAGGACTGAATATATATGTGTAAGAACTGAATATATATGTGTAAGAACTGAATATATATGCGTATGAACTGAACATATATCATGTATTCGTGTAAGAACTAAATATATATGTGTAAGAACTGAATATATATGTGCAAGAACTGAACATATATGCGGAGGTACTGAACATATATGCGTAAGAACTGAACATATATGCGTAAGAACTGAATATATATGCGTAAGAACTGAATATATATGTGTAAGAACTGAATATATATGCGTAAGAACTGAATATATATGCGTAAGAACTGAACATATATGCGTAAGAACTGAATATATATGCGTAAGAACTGAATATATGAGTAAGAACTGAAAATATATGCGTAAGAACGGAATATATATGCGTAAGAAATGAATATATGCGTCAGAACTGAATATATATGTGTAAGATGAATATATATGTGTAAGAACTGAATATATATGTGTAAGAACTGAATATATATGCGTAAGAACTGAATATATATGCGTAAGAACTGAATATATATGCGTAAGAATTGAATATTTATGCGTAAGAAATGAATATATATACGTAAGAACTGAATATATATGTGTTAGAACTGAAAATATATGTGAAAGAACTAAACATTTATGTGTAAGAACTGAATATATATGTTTAAGAACTGAACATATATGCCTAAGAATTGAATATATATGTGTAAGAACTGAATATATGTGTAAGAACTGAATATATATGTGTAAGAACTGAATATATATGTGTAAGAACTGAATATATATGTGTAAGAACTGAACATATATACGTGAGAACTGAATATATATGCGTAAGAACTGAATATATATTTGTAAGAACTAAATATATATGTGTAAGAACTGAATATATATGTGCAAGAACTGAACATATATGCGTAAGAACTGAATATATATGCGTAAGAACTAAATATATATGTGTAAGAACTGAATATATATGTGCAAGAACTGAACATATATGCGTAAGAACTGAATATACATGCGTAAGATCTGAATATATATGCGTAAGAACTGAATATATATGCGTAAGAACTGAATATATATGTGTAAGAACTGAATATATATGCGTAAGAACTGAATATATATGCGTAAGAACTGAACATATATGCGTAAGAACTGAATATATATGCGTAAGAACTGAATATATGAGTAAGAACTGAAAATATATGCGTAAGAACGGAATATATATGCGTAAGAAATGAATATATGCGTAAGAACTGAATATATATGCGTTAAAACGGAATATATATGCGTAAGAACGGAATATATATGCGTCAGAACTGAATATATATGTGTAAGATGAATATATATGTGTAAGAACTGAATATATATGTGTAAGAACTGAATATATATGCGTAAGAACTGAATATATATGCGTAAGAACTGAATATATATGCGTAAGAACTGAATATTTATGCGTAAGAAATGAATATATATGTGTAAGAACTGAATATATATGTGTAAAAACTGGCTATATATGTGTAAGAACTGAATTTATATGTGCAAGAACTGAACATATATGCGTAAGAACTGAACATATATGCGTAAAAACTGAATATATATGCGTAAGAACTGAATATATATGTGTAAGAACTGAATATTTATGTGTAAGAACTGAATATATATACGTAAGAACTGAACATACATGCGTAAGAACTGAATATATGCGTAAGAACTGAAAATATATGCGTAAGAACTGAATATATATGTGTAAGAACTGAATATATATGCGTAAGAACTGAATATATATGCGTAAGAACTGAACATATATGCGTAAGAACTGAATATATATGCGTAAGAACTGAATATATGTGTAGAACTGAAAATATATGCGTAAAAACGTAATATATATGCGTAAGAAATGAATATATGCGTAAGAACTGAATACATATGCGTTAAAACGGAATATATATGCGTAAGAATGGAATATATATGCGTCAGAACTGAATATATATGTGTAAGATGAATATATATGTGTAAGAACTGAATATATATGTGTAAGAACTGAATATATATGCCTAAGAACTGAATATATATGCGTAAGAACTGAATATTTATGCGTAAGAAATGACTATATATGCGTAAGAACTGAATATATATGTGTTAGAACTGAATATATATGTGAAAGAACTGAAAATATATGTGTAAGAACTGAACATATATGCCTAAGAATTGAATATGTATGTGTAAGAACTGAATATATGTGTAAGAACTGAATATATATGTGTAAGAAATGAATATATATGTGTAAGAACTGAATATATATGTGTAAGAACTGAATATATATGTGTAAGAACTGAACATATATACGTGAGAACTGAATATATATGCGTAAGAACTGAATATATATGTGTAAGAACTAAATATATATGTGTAAGAACTGAATATATATGTGCAAGAACTGAATATATATGCGTAAGAACTGAATATATATGCGTAAGAACTAAATATATATGTGTAAGTACTGAATATATATGTGCAAGAACTGAACATATATGCGTAAGAACTGAATATATATGCGTAAGAACTAAATATATATGCGCAAGAACTGAATATATATGCGTAATAACTGAATATATATGTGTAAGAACTGAATATATATGTGTAAAAACTGAATATATATGCGTAAGAACTGAATATATATGCGTAAGAACTGAATATATATGCGTAAAAACTGAATATATATGTGTAAGAACTGAATATATATGCGTAAGAACTGAATATATATGCGTAAGAACTGAATATATATGCGTAAGAACTGAATATATATGTGTTAGATTTGAATATATATGTGAAAGAACTGAATATATATGTGTAAGGACTGAATATATATGTGTAAGAACTGAATATATATGTGTAAGAACTGAATATATATGCGTAAGAACTGAACATATATCATGTATTCGTGTAAGAACTAAATATATATGTGTAAGAACTGAATATATATGTGCAAGAACTGAACATATATGCGGAGTTACTGAACATATATGCGTAAGAACTGAACATATATGCGTAAGAACTGAATATATATGCGTAAGAACTGAATATATATGTGTAAGAACTGAATATATATGCGTAAGAACTGAATATATATGCGTAAGAACTGAACATATATGCGTAAGAACTGAATATATATGCGTAAGAACTGAATATATGAGTAAGAACTGAAAATATATGCGTAAGAACGGAATATATATGCGTAAGAACGGAATATATATGCGTCAGAACTGAATATATATGTGTAAGATGAATATATATGTGTAAGAACTGAATATATATGTGTAAGAACTGAATATATATGCGTAATAACTGAATATATATGCGTAAGAACTGAATATTTATGCGTAAGAAATGAATATATATGTGTAAGAACTGAATATATATGTGTAAAAACTGACTATATATGTGTAAGAACTGAATTTATATGTGCAAGAACTGAACATATATGCGTAAGAACTGAACATATATGCGTAAAAACTGAATATATATGCGTAAGAACTGAATATATATGTGTAAGAACTGAATATTTATGTGTAAGAACTGAATATATATGCGTAAGAACTGAATATACATGCGTAAGAACTGAATATATGCGTAAGAACTGAAAATATATGCGTAAGAACTGAATATATATGTGTAAGAACTGAATATATATGCGTAAGAACTGAATATATATGCGTAAGAACTGAACATATATGCGTAAGAACTGAATATATATGCGTAAGAACTGAATATATGAGTAGAACTGAAAACATATGCGTAAAAACGGAATATATATGCGTAAGAAATGAATATATGCGTAAGAACTGAATATATATGCGTTAAAACGGAATATATATGCGTAAGAATGGAATATATATGCGTCAGAACTGAATATATATGTGTAAGATGAATATATATGCATAAAAACTGAATATATATGTGTAAGAACTGAATATATATGCGTAAGAACTGAATATATATGCGTAAGAACTGAATATATATGCGTAAGAACTGAATATATATGTGTTAGATTTGAATATATATGTGAAAGAACTGAATATATATGTGTAAGGACTGAATATATATGTGTAAGAACTGAATATATATGTGTAAGAACTGAATATATATGCGTAAGAACTGAACATATATCATGTATTCGTGTAAGAACTAAATATATATGTGTAAGAACTGAATATATATGTGCAAGAACTGAACATATATGCGGAGGTACTGAACATATATGCGTAAGAACTGAACATATATGCGTAAGAACTGAATATATATGCGTAAGAACTGAATATATATGTGTAAGAACTGAATATATATGCGTAAGAACTGAATATATATGCGTAAGAACTGAACATATACGCGTAAGAACTGAATATATATGCGTAAGAACTGAATATATGAGTAAGAACTGAATATATGAGTAAGAACTGAAAATATATGCGTAAGAACGGAATATATATGCGTAAGAACGGAATATATATGCGTCAGAACTGAATATATATGTGTAAGATGAATATATATGTGTAAGAACTGAATATATATGTGTAAGAACTGAATATATATGCGTAAGAACTGAATATATATGCGTAAGAACTGAATATATATGCGTAAGAACTGAATATTTATGCGTAAGAAATGAATATATATGTGTAAGAACTGAATATATATGTGTAAAAACTGACTATATATGTGTAAGAACTGAATTTATATGTGCAAGAACTGAACATATATGCGTAAGAACTGAACATATATGCGTAAAAACTGAATATATATGCGTAAGAACTGAATATATATGTGTAAGAACTGAATATTTATGTGTAAGAACTGAATATATATGCGTAAGAACTGAATATACATGCGTAAGAACTGAATATATGAGTAAGAACTGAAAATATATGCGTAAGAACTGAATATATATGTGTAAGAACTGAATATATATGCGTAAGAACTGAATATATATGCGTAAGAACTGAACATATATGCGTAAGAACTGAATATATATGCGTAAGAACTGAATATATGAGTAGAACTGAAAATATATGCGTAAAAACGGAATATATATGCGTAAGAAATGAATATATGCGTAAGAACTGAATATATATGCGTTAAAACGGAATATATATGCGTAAGAATGGAATATATATGCGTCAGAACTGAATATATATGTGTAAGATGAATATATATGTGTAAGAACTGAATATATGTGTAAGAACTGAATATATATGCGTAAGAACTGAATATATATGCGTAAGAACTGAATATTTATGCGTAAGAAATGACTATATATGCGTAAGAACTGAATATATATGTGTAAGAACTGAATATATATGCGTAAGAACTGAATATATATGCGTAAGAACTGAATATATATGCGTAAGAACTGAATATTTATGCGTAAGAAATGAATATATATGTGTAAGAACTGAATATATATGTGTAAAAACTGATTATATATGTGTAAGAACTGAATTTATATGTGCAAGAACTGAACATATATGCGTAAGAACTGAACATATATGCGTAAAAACTGAATATATATGCGTAAGAACTGAATATATATGTGTAAGAACTGAATATTTATGTGTAAGAACTGAATATATATGCGTAAGAACTGAATATACATGCGTAAGAACTGAATATATGCGTAAGAACTGAAAATATATGCGTAAGAACTGAATATATATGTGTAAGAACTGAATATATATGCGTAAGAACTGAATATATATGCGTAAGAACTGAACATATATGCGTAAGAACTGAATATATATGCGTAAGAACTGAATATATGAGTAGAACTGAAAATATATGCGTAAAAAGGGAATATATATGCGTAAGAAATGAATATATGCGTAAGAACTGAATATATATGCGTTAAAACGGAATATATATGCGTAAGAATGGAATATATATGCGTCAGAACTGAATATATATGTGTAAGATAATTATATATGTGTAAGAACTGAATATATGTGTAAGAACTGAATATATATGCGTAAGAACTGAATATATATGCGTAAGAACTGAATATTTATGCGTAAGAAATGACTATATATGCGTAAGAACTGAATATATATGTGTTAGAACTGAATATATATGTGAAAGAACTGAAAATATATGTGTAAGAACTGAACATATATGCCTAAGAATTGAATATATATGTGTAAGAACTGTATATATGTGTAAGAACTGAATATATATGTGTAAGAACTGAATATATATGTGTAAGAACTGAATATATATGTGTAAGAACTGAATATATATGTGTAAGAACTGAACATATATGCGTGAGAACTGAATATATATGCGTAAGAACTGAATATATATGCGTAAGAACTAAATATATATGTGTAAGAACTGAATATATATGTGCAAGAACTGAATATATATGCGTAAGAACTGAATATATATGCGTAAGAACTAAATATATATGTGTAAGAACTGAATATATATGTGCAAGAACTGAACATATATGCGTAAGAACTGAATATATATGCGTAAGAACTAAATATATATGCGTAAGAACTGAATATATATGCCTAAGAACTGAATATATATGCGTAAGAACTAAATATATATGTGTAAGAACTGAATATACATGTGCAAGAACTGAACATATATGCGTAAGAACTGAATATATATGCGTAAGAACTAAATATATATGCGTAAGAACTGAATATATATGCGTAATAACTGAATATATATGTGTAAGAACTGAATATATATGTGTAAAAACTGAATATATATGCGTAAGAACTGAATATATATGCGTAAGAACTGAATATATATGCGTAAAAACTGAATATATATGTGTAAGAACTGAATATATATGCGTAAGAACTGAATATATATGCGTAAGAACTGAATATATATGCGTAAGAACTGAATATATATGTGTTAGATTTGAATATATATGTGAAAGAACTGAATATATATGTGTAAGAACTGAATATATATGTGTAAGAACTGAATATATATGCGTATGAACTGAACATATATCATGTATTCGTGTAAGAACTAAATATATATGTGTAAGAACTGAATATATATGTGCAAGAACTGAACATATATGCGGAGGTACTGAACATATATGCGTAAGAACTGAATATATATGCGTAAGAACTGAATATATATGCGTAAGAACTGAACATATATGCGTAAGAACTGAATATATATGCGTAAGAACTGAATATATGAGTAAGAACTGAAAATATATGCGTAAGAACGGAATATATATGCGTAAGAAATGAATATATGCGTCAGAACTGAATATATATGTGTAAGATGAATATATATGTGTAAGAACTGAATATATATGTGTAAGAACTGAATATATATGCGTAAGAACTGAATATATATGCGTAAGAACTGAATATATATGCGTAAGAATTGAATATTTATGCGTAAGAAATGAATATATATACGTAAGAACTGAATATATATGTGTTAGAACTGAAAATATATGTGAAAGAACTAAACATTTATGTGTAAGAACTGAATATATATGTTTAAGAACTGAACATATATGCCTAAGAATTGAATATATATGTGTAAGAACTGAATATATGTGTAAGAACTGAATATATATGTGTAAGAACTGAATATATATGTGTAAGAACTGAATATATATGTGTAAGAACTGAACATATATACGTGAGAACTGAATATATATGCGTAAGAACTGAATATATATTTGTAAGAACTAAATATATATGTGTAAGAACTGAATATATATGTGCAAGAACTGAACATATATGCGTAAGAACTGAATATATATGCGTAAGAACTAAATATATATGTGTAAGAACTGAATATATATGTGCAAGAACTGAACATATATGCGTAAGAACTGAATATACATGCGTAAGATCTGAATATATATGCGTAAGAACTGAATATATATGCGTAAGAACTGAATATATATGTGTAAGAACTGAATATATATGCGTAAGAACTGAATATATATGCGTAAGAACTGAACATATATGCGTAAGAACTGAATATATATGCGTAAGAACTGAATATATGAGTAAGAACTGAAAATATATGCGTAAGAACGGAATATATATGCGTAAGAAATGAATATATGCGTAAGAACTGAATATATATGCGTTAAAACGGAATATATATGCGTAAGAACGGAATATATATGCGTCAGAACTGAATATATATGTGTAAGATGAATATATATGTGTAAGAACTGAATATATATGTGTAAGAACTGAATATATATGCGTAAGAACTGAATATATATGCGTAAGAACTGAATATATATGCGTAAGAACTGAATATTTATGCGTAAGAAATGAATATATATGTGTAAGAACTGAATATATATGTGTAAAAACTGGCTATATATGTGTAAGAACTGAATTTATATGTGCAAGAACTGAACATATATGCGTAAGAACTGAACATATATGCGTAAAAACTGAATATATATGCGTAAGAACTGAATATATATGTGTAAGAACTGAATATTTATGTGTAAGAACTGAATATATATACGTAAGAACTGAACATACATGCGTAAGAACTGAATATATGCGTAAGAACTGAAAATATATGCGTAAGAACTGAATATATATGTGTAAGAACTGAATATATATGCGTAAGAACTGAATATATATGCGTAAGAACTGAACATATATGCGTAAGAACTGAATATATATGCGTAAGAACTGAATATATGTGTAGAACTGAAAATATATGCGTAAAAACGTAATATATATGCGTAAGAATGGAATATATATGCGTCAGAACTGAATATATATGTGTAAGATGAATATATATGTGTAAGAACTGAATATATATGTGTAAGAACTGAATATATATGCCTAAGAACTGAATATATATGCGTAAGAACTGAATATTTATGCGTAAGAAATGACTATATATGCGTAAGAACTGAATATATATGTGTTAGAACTGAATATATATGTGAAAGAACTGAAAATATATGTGTTAGAACTGAACATATATGCCTAAGAATTGAATATGTATGTGTAAGAACTGAATATATGTGTAAGAACTGAATATATATGTGTAAGAACTGAATATATATGTGTAAGAACTGAATATATATGTGTAAGAACTGAATATATATGTGTAAGAACTGAACATATATACGTGAGAACTGAATATATATGCGTAAGAACTGAATATATATGTGTAAGAACTAAATATATATGTGTAAGAACTGAATATATATGTGCAAGAACTGAATATATATGCGTAAGAACTGAATATATATGCGTAAGAACTAAATATATATGTGTAAGTACTGAATATATATGTGCAAGAACTGAACATATATGCGTAAGAACTGAATATATATGCGTAAGAACTAAATATATATGCGCAAGAACTGAATATATATGCGTAATAACTGAATATATATGTGTAAGAACTGAATATATATGTGTAAAAACTGAATATATATGCGTAAGAACTGAATATATATGCGTAAGAACTGAATATATATGCGTAAAAACTGAATATATATGTGTAAGAACTGAATATATATGCGTAAGAACTGAATATATATGCGTAAGAACTGAATATATATGCGTAAGAACTGAATATATATGTGTTAGATTTGAATATATATGTGAAAGAACTGAATATATATGTGTAAGGACTGAATATATATGTGTAAGAACTGAATATATATGTGTAAGAACTGAATATATATGCGTAAGAACTGAACATATATCATGTATTCGTGTAAGAACTAAATATATATGTGTAAGAACTGAATATATATGTGCAAGAACTGAACATATATGCGGAGTTACTGAACATATATGCGTAAGAACTGAACATATATGCGTAAGAACTGAATATATATGCGTAAGAACTGAATATATATGTGTAAGAACTGAATATATATGCGTAAGAACTGAATATATATGCGTAAGAACTGAACATATATGCGTAAGAACTGAATATATATGCGTAAGAACTGAATATATGAGTAAGAACTGAAAATATATGCGTAAGAACGGAATATATATGCGTAAGAACGGAATATATATGCGTCAGAACTGAATATATATGTGTAAGATGAATATATATGTGTAAGAACTGAATATATATGTGTAAGAACTGAATATATATGCGTAATAACTGAATATATATGCGTAAGAACTGAATATTTATGCGTAAGAAATGAATATATATGTGTAAGAACTGAATATATATGTGTAAAAACTGACTATATATGTGTAAGAACTGAATTTATATGTGCAAGAACTGAACATATATGCGTAAGAACTGAACATATATGCGTAAAAACTGAATATATATGCGTAAGAACTGAATATATATGTGTAAGAACTGAATATTTATGTGTAAGAACTGAATATATATGCGTAAGAACTGAATATACATGCGTAAGAACTGAATATATGCGTAAGAACTGAAAATATATGCGTAAGAACTGAATATATATGTGTAAGAACTGAATATATATGCGTAAGAACTGAATATATATGCGTAAGAACTGAACATATATGCGTAAGAACTGAATATATATGCGTAAGAACTGAATATATGAGTAGAACTGAAAACATATGCGTAAAAACGGAATATATATGCGTAAGAAATGAATATATGCGTAAGAACTGAATATATATGCGTTAAAACGGAATATATATGCGTAAGAATGGAATATATATGCGTCAGAACTGAATATATATGTGTAAGATGAATATATATGCATAAAAACTGAATATATATGTGTAAGAACTGAATATATATGCGTAAGAACTGAATATATATGCGTAAGAACTGAATATATATGCGTAAGAACTGAATATATATGTGTTAGATTTGAATATATATGTGAAAGAACTGAATATATATGTGTAAGGACTGAATATATATGTGTAAGAACTGAATATATATGTGTAAGAACTGAATATATATGCGTAAGAACTGAACATATATCATGTATTCGTGTAAGAACTAAATATATATGTGTAAGAACTGAATATATATGTGCAAGAACTGAACATATATGCGGAGGTACTGAACATATATGCGTAAGAACTGAACATATATGCGTAAGAACTGAATATATATGCGTAAGAACTGAATATATATGTGTAAGAACTGAATATATATGCGTAAGAACTGAATATATATGCGTAAGAACTGAACATATATGCGTAAGAACTGAATATATATGCGTAAGAACTGAATATATGAGTAAGAACTGAATATATGAGTAAGAACTGAAAATATATGCGTAAGAACGGAATATATATGCGTAAGAACGGAATATATATGCGTCAGAACTGAATATATATGTGTAAGATGAATATATATGTGTAAGAACTGAATATATATGTGTAAGAACTGAATATATATGCGTAAGAACTGAATATATATGCGTAAGAACTGAATATATATGCGTAAGAACTGAATATTTATGCGTAAGAAATGAATATATATGTGTAAGAACTGAATATATATGTGTAAAAACTGACTATATATGTGTAAGAACTGAATTTATATGTGCAAGAACTGAACATATATGCGTAAGAACTGAACATATATGCGTAAAAACTGAATATATATGCGTAAGAACTGAATATATATGTGTAAGAACTGAATATTTATGTGTAAGAACTGAATATATATGCGTAAGAACTGAATATACATGCGTAAGAACTGAATATATGAGTAAGAACTGAAAATATATGCGTAAGAACTGAATATATATGTGTAAGAACTGAATATATATGCGTAAGAACTGAATATATATGCGTAAGAACTGAACATATATGCGTAAGAACTGAATATATATGCGTAAGAACTGAATATATGAGTAGAACTGAAAATATATGCGTAAAAACGGAATATATATGCGTAAGAAATGAATATATGCGTAAGAACTGAATATATATGCGTTAAAACGGAATATATATGCGTAAGAATGGAATATATATGCGTCAGAACTGAATATATATGTGTAAGATGAATATATATGTGTAAGAACTGAATATATGTGTAAGAACTGAATATATATGCGTAAGAACTGAATATATATGCGTAAGAACTGAATATTTATGCGTAAGAAATGACTATATATGCGTAAGAACTGAATATATATGTGTTAGAACTGAATATATATGTGAAAGAACTGAAAATATATGTGTAAGAACTGAACATATATGCCTAAGAATTGAATATATATGTGTAAGAACTGAATATATATGTGTAAGAACTGAATATATATGTGTAAGAACTGAATATATATGTGTAAGAACTGAATATATATGTGTAAGAACTGAACATATATACGTGAGAACTGAATATATATGCGTAAGAACTGAATATATATGCGTAAGAACTAAATATATATGTGTAAGAACTGAATATATATGTGCAAGAACTGAATATATATGCGTAAGAACTGAATATATATGCGTAAGAACTAAATATATATGTGTAAGAACTGAATATATATGTGCAAGAACTGAACATATATGCGTAAGAACTGAATATATATGCGTAAGAACTAAATATATATGCGTAAGAACTGAATATATATGCGTAATAACTGAATATATATGTGTAAGAACTGAATATATATGTGTAAAAAATGAATATATATGCCTAAGAACTGAATATATATGCGTAAGAACTGAATATATATGCGTAAAAACTGAATATATATGTGTAAGAACTGAATATATATGCGTAAGAACTGAATATATATGCGTAAGAACTGAATATATATGCGTAAGAACTGAATATATATGTATTAGATTTGAATATATATGTGGAAGAACTGAATATATATGTGTAAGGACTGAATATATATGTGTAAGAACTGAATATATATGTGTAAGAACTGAATATATATGCGTAAGAACTGAACATATATCATGTATTCGTGTAAGAACTAAATATATATGTGTAAGAACTGAATATATATGTGCAAGAACTGAACATATATGCGGAGGTACTGAACATATATGCGTAAGAACTGAACATATATGCGTAAGAACTGAATATATATGCGTAAGAACTGAATATATATGTGTAAGAACTGAATATATATGCGTAAGATCTGAATATATATGCGTAAGAACTGAACATATATGCGTAAGAACTGAATATATATGCGTAAGAACTGAATATATGAGTAAGAACTGAAAATATATGCGTAAGAACGGAATATATATGCGTAAGAAATGAATATATGCGTCAGAACTGAATATATATGTGTAAGATGAATATATATGTGTAAGAACTGAATATATATGTGTAAGAACTGAATATATATGCGTAAGAACTGAATATATATGCGTAAGAACTGAATATATATGCGTAAGAACTGAATATTTATGCGTAAGAAATGAATATATATGCGTAAGAACTGAATATATATGTGTTAGAACTGAAAATATATGTGAAAGAACTAAAAATTTATGTGTAAGAACTGAATATATATGTGTAAGAACTGAACATATATGCCTTAGAATTGAATATATATGTGTAAGAACTGAATATATGTGTAAGAACTGAATATATATGTGTAAGAACTGAATATATATGTGTAAGAACTGAATATATATGTGTAAGAACTGAATATATATGTGTAAGAACTGAACATATATACGTGAGAACTGAATATATATGCGTAAGAACTGAATATATATTTGTAAGAACTAAATATATATGTGTAAGAACTGAATATATATGTGCAAGAACTGAACATGTATGCGTAAGAACTGAATATATATGCGTAAGAACTAAATAAATATGTGTAAGAACTGAATATATATGTGCAAGAACTGAACATATATGCGTAAGAACTGAATATATATGAGTAAGAACTAAATATATTTGCGTAAGAACTGAATATATATGCGTAATAACTGAATATATATGTGTAAGAACTGAATATATATGTGTAAGAACTGAATATATATGCGTAAGAACTGAATATATATGCGTAAGAACTGAATATATATGCGTAAAAACTGAATATATATGTGTAAGAATTGAATATATATTCGTAAGAACTGAATATATATGCGTAAGAACTGAATATATATGTGTTAGATTTGAATATATATGTGAAAGAACTGAATATATATTTGTAAGAACTGAATATATATGTGTAAGAACTGAATATATATGCGTAAGAATTGAACATATATGCGTAAGAACTGAACATATATGCGTAAGAACTGAATATATATGCGTAAGAACTGAATATATATGTGTAAGAACTGAATATATATGCGTAAGAACGAAATATATATGCGTAAGAACGGAATATATATGCGTCAGGACTGAATATTTATGTTAAGAACTGAATATATATGTGTAAGAACTGAATATATAAGTTTAAGAACTGAATATATATGTGTAAGAACTGAATATATATGCGTAAGAACTGAATATATATGTGTAAGAACTGAATATATATGTGTAAGAACTGAATATATATGCGTAAGAACTGAATATATATGCGTAAGAACTGAATATATATGCGTAAGAACTGAATACATATGTGTAAGAACTGAATATATATGAGTATACTGAATATATATGTGTAAGAACTGAATATATATGTGTAAGAACTGAATATATATGTGTAAGAACTGAATATATATCATGTATATGTGTAAGAACTAAATATATATGTGTAAGAACTGAATATATATGTGCAAGAACTGAACATATATGCGTAAGAACTGAACATATATGCGTAAGAACTGAACATATATGCGTAAGAACTGAATATATATGCGTAAGAACTGAATATATATGTGTAAGAACTGAATATATATGTGTAAGAACTGAATATATATGCGTAAGTACTGAATATATATGCGTAAGAACTGAATATATATGCGTAAGAACTGAATATATATGCGTAAGAACTGAATATATATGCGTAAGAACTGAACATATATGCGTAAGAACTGAATATATATGCGTAAGAACTGAAAATATGAGTAAGAACTGAAAATATATGTGTAAGAACGGAATATATATGCGTAAGAAATGAATATATGCGTAAGAACTGAATATATATGCGTTAAAACGGAATATATATGCGTAAGAACGGAATATATATGCGCCAGAACTGAATATATATGTGTAAGATGAATATTTATGTGTAAGAACTGAATATATATGTGTAAGAACTGAATATATATGCGTAAGAACTGAATATATATGCGTAAGAACTGAATATATATGCGTAAGAACTGAATATTTATGCGTAAGAAATGAATATATATGCGTAAGAACTGAATATATATGTGTAAGAACTGAATATATATGTGAAAGAACTGAAAATTTATGTGTAAGAACTGAATATATATGTGTAAGAACTGAACATATATGCGTAAGAATTGAATGTGTAAGAACTGAATATATGTGTAAGAACTGAATATATATGTGTAATAACTGAATATATATGTGTAAGAACTGAACATATATGCGTGAGAACTGAATATATATGCGTAAGAACTGAATATATATGTGTAAGAACTAAATATATATGTGTAAGAACTGGATATATATGTGCAAGAACTGAACATATATGCGTAAGAACTGAATATATATGCGTAAGAACTAAATATATATGTGTAAGAACTGAATATATATGTGCAAGAACTGAACATATATGCGTAAGAACTGAATATATATGCGTAAGAACTGAATATATATGTGTAAGAACTGAATATATATGTGTAAGAACTGAGTATATGTGTAAGAACTGAATATATATGTGCAAGAACTGAACATATATGCGTAAGAACTTAAAATGTATGTGTAAGAACTGAATATATATGTGTAAGAACTGAATATATATGCGTAAGAACTGAATATATATGTGTAAGAACTGAATATATATGCGTAAGAACTGAATATATATGCGTAAGAACCGAATATATAAGCGTAAGAACTGAATATATATGTGTAAGAACTGAATATTTATGTGTAAGAACTGAATATATATGTGTAAGAACTGAATATATATGTGTAAGAACTGAATATATATGTGTAAGAACTGAATATATATGTGCAAGAACTGAACATATATGCGTAAGAACTGAATATATATGCGTAAGAACTAAATATATATGTGTAAGAACTGATTATATATGTGCAAGAACTGAACATATATGCGTAAGAACTGAATATATATGCGTAAGAACTAAATATATATGCGTAAGAACTGAATATATATGCGTAATAACTGAATATATATGTGTAAGAACTGAATATATATGTGTAAGAACTGAATATATATGCGTAAGTACTGAATATATATGCGTCAGAACTGAATATATATGCGTAAAAACTGAATATATATGTGTAAGAACTGAATATATATGCGTCAGAACTGAATATATATGCGTAAGAACTGAATATATATGCGTAAGAACTGAATATATATGTGTTAGATTTGAATATATATGTGAAAGAACTGAATATATATTTGTAAGAACTGAATATATATGTGTAAGAACTGAATATATATGCGTAAGAACTGAACATATATGCGTAAAAACTGAACATATATGCGTAAGAATTGAATATATATGTGTAAGAACTGAATATATGTGTAAGAACTGAATATATATGTGTAAGAACTGAATATATATGTGTAAGAACTGAACATATATGCGTGAGAACTGAATATATATGTGTAAGAACTGAATATATATGTGTAAGAACTAAATATATATGTGTAAGAACTGGATATATATGTGCAAGAACTGAACATATATGCGTAAGAACTGAAGATATATGCGTAAGAACTAAATATATATGTGTAAGAACTGAATATATATGTGCAAGAACTGAACATATATGCGTAAGAACTGAATATATATGCGTAAAAACTGAATATATATGTGTAAGAACTGAATATATATGTGTAAGAACTGAATATATGTGTAATAACTGAATATATATGTGCAAGAACTGAACATATATGCGTAAGAACTTAAAATATATGCGTAAGAACTGAATATATATGTGTTAGAACTGAATATATATGCGTAAGAACTGAATATATATGTGTAAGAACTGAATATATATGCGTAAGAACTGAATATATATGCGTAAGAACCGAATATATAAGCGTAAGAACTGAATATATATGTGTAAGAACTGAATATTTATGTGTAAGAACTGAATATATATGTGTAAGAACTGAATATATATGTGTAAGAACTGAATATAATTATATGTGTAAGAACTAAATATATATGTGTAAGAACTGAATATACATGTGCAAGAACTGAACATATATGCGTAAGAACTGAATATATATGCGTAAGAACTAAATATATATGTGTAAGAACTGATTATATATGTGCAAGAACTGAACATATATGCCTAAGAACTGAATATATATGTGTAAGAACTAAATATATATGCGTAAGAACTGAATATATATGCGTAATAACTGAATATATATGTGTAAGAACTGAATATATATGTGTAAGAACTGAATATATATGCGTAAGTACTGAATATATATGCGTCAGAACTGAATATATATGCGTAAAAACTGAATATATATGTGTAAGAACTGAATATATATGCTTAAGAACTGAATATATATGCGTAAGAACTGAATATATATGTGTTAGATTTGAATATATATGTGTAAGAACTGAATATATATGTGAAAGAACTGAAAATTTATGTGTAAGAACTGAATATATATGTGTAAGAACTGAACATATATGCGTAAGAATTGAATGTGTAAGAACTGAATATATGTGTAAGAACTGAATATATATGTGTAATAACTGAATATATATGTGTAAGAACTGAACATATATGCGTGAGAACTGAATATATATGCGTAAGAACTGAATATATATGTGTAAGAACTAAATATATATGTGTAAGAACTGGATATATATGTGCAAGAACTGAACATATATGCGTAAGAACTGAAGATATATGCGTAAGAACTAAATATATATGTGTAAGAACTGAATATATATGTGCAAGAACTGAACATATATGCGTAAGAACTGAATATATATGCGTAAAAACTGAATATATATGTGTAAGAACTGAATATATATGTGTAAGAACTGAATATATGTGTAATAACTGAATATATATGTGCAAGAACTGAACATATATGCGTAAGAACTTAAAATATATGCGTAAGAACTGAATATATATGTGTTAGAACTGAATATATATGCGTAAGAACTGAATATATATGTGTAAGAACTGAATATATATGCGTAAGAACTGAATATATATGCGTAAGAACCGAATATATAAGCGTAAGAACTGAATATATATGTGTAAGAACTGAATATTTATGTGTAAGAACTGAATATATATGTGTAAGAACTGAATATATATGTGTAAGAACTGAATATAATTATATGTGTAAGAACTAAATATATATGTGTAAGAACTGAATATACATGTGCAAGAACTGAACATATATGCGTAAGAACTGAATATATATGCGTAAGAACTAAATATATATGTGTAAGAACTGATTATATATGTGCAAGAACTGAACATATATGCCTAAGAACTGAATATATATGTGTAAGAACTAAATATATATGCGTAAGAACTGAATATATATGCGTAATAACTGAATATATATGTGTAAGAACTGAATATATATGTGTAAGAACTGAATATATATGCGTAAGTACTGAATATATATGCGTCAGAACTGAATATATATGCGTAAAAACTGAATATATATGTGTAAGAACTGAATATATATGCGTAAGAACTGAATATATATGCGTAAGAACT
>JAWPHD010021771.1:0-27205 GCA_037043455.1 Cyrtodaria siliqua
ATGTTGTAAATTTACGGTATGATTAAATTTATACATACACCATATTGTAAATGCAATGTGTGATTAAATGTATATATACACCATATTGTAAATGCAATGTGTGATTAAATGTATATATACACCATGTTGTAAATTTAAGGTGTGATTAAATATACATACACCATGTTACAAATTTAAGATGTGATTAAATGTATATATACACCATGTAGCAAATTTACGGTGTGATTAAATGTATACATACACCATGTTTTAAATATGTGATTAAATGTTTAAATATACAAAGTTGTAAATTTTATGTGCAATTAAATGTATTTATCATATAACATGCGGTGTGGGAGTGTAATAACACCATTCAATATTTTTGATATTCCACTAGTGGTATAACAAAGTTAATGACGTCATGTTAATGTATGTTTTCTGACGTAATTTGTGTCTATAAACTAAATTATGTCCTGCGTTAAATACCCAATGAGCTGTTGAACATGAAGTTACAAATAAAGACATGCCTACAAAGAGGAAATCAATTAATATAGACTTAAGCAGCTTTAAGTTAAGATGAAGAACTGTCTGAAGTTTTATGAACATATGTGAAATACTTTTGGCCAAGGTAAGGTTGCAGGTTACTTAAAGTTTGACGGATGACAGACGACAAAGTGAGCCCTAAGACGTAGGCGACATGTAAAGGGCATAACTCTGGTATCCACAGAACTGCAAGAAAGAGTTACAGATCTTGTGTTATGCACATCATTACAAGATGGTTATTCATTGCGGTAAGTTTGACAGTAATAGAACAAACGTTATTGAAGTTTTAGCCAGGACATGAACATCGAGACCGAATGACTATCACTATGTCCAAACACTATACATTATATCTTCAAGACAGGGGGCATAATTTAGAACATACAATATTATAAGTTATGGCCTGGAACGGATGGACAGACGGTTTGAACACTATATGACCTCTGGCTCTTCGAGACCTGGGGCATAAAAACAGACAACATACAAATTGATGACAATACCTCACCATGAGCCAGTGGCTCGGATCTAAAATGAAGGGGAAAACAAAAAAAAATTGTGGTTTTAATTTAAAAACAACTTAATTCTTACAATCTAATAACGTCTTCAACTTAATAGATTTACATTATTTTAGGACTTTGAATTTTCTTTTTTTTTCAATACAACTTTACAGCAGTTTATATTTATAGTTCAGATGTATCATCATATCATGCATTTACACTGATCTCAACAAAAAATCATTCAGAGCAACAGATAGGCATAGTATAGACGTATTTGCATAAACACCCAATTAAAAATGATTGAAAACGCAATTAAAATCAAATCAAAGCGAACCAAAAATAGTGAGTGGAATTTTATAGGACATTTTGTTACTCACCGATTCTAGAATGAATGCAACGGCTTACACCAGCAGTCGAATTTATTAGAAAAGAAAAAAGGTCACTGAATTGGAATTGAATTGAATTGGGGTTTTAAGGCGCACCAACACATGAAAAGGTTATATGGCGCCTAAAAGGCATGAACATGCCAGGCTCATCTTCCATGTACATTGAGATAAAATATGGAAAATGGGCCTAGAACCTTCTCACCCTGAACTGCAGAGTTGCTGCAAATTCTATCGTAGAAACTCCATTTACGCTGGAGCCACGTTATTGTTTTTCTGCCACTGCTCTTTTGATGCGAGCGAGATAGCACCTGAAACAATGCAGGGATCATGATGAAGACCTTTAATGAACATGAACAAAAAGTGATGAAATGAACATGAATTTGGGGGGATTCTACCCCTCTGCCTACCCCTCCAAAGGGATCTGCAGTGGCCGTATTCTTTGCCCCGTGACCAAACGGGGCCCCCGGCAACCACACGGGCCACTGAATTGGAAACAAGAGTTCCATGGCTGATTTTTATCTGCTTAAAACGTTAGTAACACCACCAGGCATGTAATCAACTGAATAGTAATGCATACATGTACTTATTGCTTAAAATATGTAAATACCCAGTTAAAATGAAAATGAGGGGTATTACCTGTATGATTAAGACATTTTTCAACAATATCCAATTCAATTCAATTTTGCCAGTACACAATTAAAACCAAAACTATGGGGTAATACCCAATTAACTTCCAAAGCTTATCTGCTGCTCTGATCATTCATAAACGAACTAGATTAATTTTTTTTGTCTTGATTTACAACATACCAGCAATCTCATTAAAATCAGACCCTTTATCATGCTACGATACTATACACTACTAAGGCATAGACTGCTTCACTGCGCATGTCGCGTTTCAGTCTATGCTCGGTATTGAAAGAGACAATGTCTGTAACTTTTATCTTATAAAACACAAAAAAAAATCGTTGACAAACATAACACATCAACCATTATTGAATATTTGCCTAATAAAATCAAGATTGTCAATAGTGATACAAAAAAAACACTTTGTAGGGTTGACTCATAACCCCCACTAAAATTACACTCGCCGGTAATAACAGAACGTTGCTATCAACTGCGGTTAAAGCGGGCCAGATGTATTATTGCGTACTATATAGAAAACCTGATGTTGCAATATTCTCGGTATTGACCGCGCCCATGATTTTCTTCGTATTATTGCTGTAAAACATGCCATTTAGTGCATTTCTTTGAATTTATCATGCAAAAACACAGCATTAACACAGACTTTTTTTTTTCTTCCGGATATGTGTTTTGTGTGGATTTTCGTTTGTTCAGTTCACTCGAAAGTCGAACATCATCTGAAAGTTCATATGAAACGCGCGATTTCATTGGTTGAATTTAGTTGATCTTCTCATGAATATTGGTAAGATGAAATGTCGATCTGACGTGACCTCCAAGGCAGTGTTGTCAGATCCTATAGCGGAGAGTATCAAAGCGTAATTAGAATGGTTTTAATGAGACTAAAGATACCAGTCGTAAAAGGAATATGGAATATCTAACTCCCATTGCAAGATACCTTTTTGTAACGTTTTATAAGATACTGGGCAAAACCCGATCCCATTGCAAGATAAATTTGTAATGTTTTACAAAGTACAGGACGAAACCCCCCGTCAACTGCAAGATAAATTGTGTTTACTACAGAGATCTCTAATACATGTAAACATTTCAATACTTTATCATACAAAAATCAGTTTGCTTTCTTGTTATGTAATGAAGACGAATATATAATCAATAGAACAGCAGGGTTTATTTACACATGTTATAACATGAGATTAAATCATTTGAACTGTAATATAAGTAACAAAACAGGTCTGTCATGTTAGTGTTATAAATCATGGGTTTTTCATAAATATAATGTGCACTTAACGGCTGTAAGAACTTGTTGAAGTTCTTGAATTGAATTGATAAACTGTTATTGTTGTTTATGCCTTATCTAATTACATGTTTACTTATGTTTAATTGTGTTGTATAATCTGAATTAAGCTTTTGTTATTTTATAACCTCATGCATATATGTCAAAATTATTATGTGATTACTATGCCAGTGATGGCCCATAATTGAAAATAAAAGATATTCTATTCTATTCCTCCCCTGGATATCCGCTAGGAGGCCACTAACGGAAATGCTGACCCAGCCAATCAAATGCAGGGATATAAAATTTCACGCGGAAAACTGAGATTGTGTCTTGTTTACAAAGAAATGTGTGTATAAAATCGTTTTAGTACAGTTATTTCGATATTTTAAAAATTGTGTACCCCCCCCCACCAGCCACCACACCACACCACACACCATAATCCGAGCATTCTCTGACCTTGCATTCCCATTTTACGATTTTGATATTTCATCTGCTTAAAAAGCCACACACAAAAAGATAAAAAAAAGAAGGCTTTTAGGGTCAAAGAATGTTTGAATTAAGAATTACGGTGAGATCTTGCATGCAATGTGTGTGGCTCTCCCTGCACACAGTGCCGAAGGCTTTACATCCACTCCAAAAGATAGCATACTTTCGCTGATGGGGTCATTGTCGTACTGGGTACTACAGAAAGGCAACCACCGGGTTACATTTATGTTTACAGAAATGTACCTGAAAATTATCGAAATCCAGAAAGGCCCCCAAATATACATAAATGTACCCGAGACAAAATAACGCAAGAGTACAATGCGAAACTTTCATTAACGATTCACTTTTTTAAAAGTTTAGCTTACATATTTAATGTATTTACGTTTTTAATGGTGCCAATTTATATTTTGAAAAACAATATTTTTGATATCCCTTTTTGATGATTCGATTATCAGAATTCCCAATGCAAATTTGCGTGTGTGTGTGTTTTTCCAGTGGGGGCTTCGGAAATAAAAGTACAGGGATTCCTTCATTAACTATTCTTGAATGACAAGCTGTGTATTTGTTTACATTTTGCGCGGGGTTTGATGATTTACAACTTCCGGTTTTATGACAATACGTTCTAGATTTTATTACTAACTATGGCAGCCTAAATATGTTTTTAAGAACAATAGTGCAATAGTTAATGATAAACAATATTGTTTAAGTAGTTGTTTATCAAGTTCTAAATTGTTTCAATTCCGCCAATGAGATCTTGTTTGTCTGGCTATGTTTCTGTATATTTGGGGATAGTTCTGGATTCAAAGATTTTAGGGTACGTTTCTGTATACATAGATGTACCCCGGGTACCTTTCTGTAGTACACAATACGACATTGACCCCATCAGCCATACTTTCGCAGTACCTAAAGTCCTGAGTCAGTTGACGGCAAACAAACAATCGTTAATTCTGGCCCCAGCTATTTTTATATCCATCTTGATTTGAGCTTGAACTAGCGCTTCTAGTAGCTATAGCGCTTAAATTGTATAACTTCCATTTAAACATTTGTGTACATAACGCGCAAGATTGAAAGAGTGGGTTATCAATCTGTTTTGCAGCAACATTGTTTAAGCAGCCATTACCCAACTGGAAGCTGAAGTATGAAAACATGTGAAAAGAGTAAAATACTAAGAATCAAATGATTGTTCTCTTAAAGGTCCTTATTCTCTTTCAGGACGATGTCAAATGGATTGATGGCGAAAATCAATATGAATGGAAATTTCCCTTCAAGAACACATGTCTCTGCAAAATTATAATTGGTAATGTATTAATTAAAGGTATTAAATCTAGCTCTGTAGAGGGCAACATGTACAGTACGGCTCACGCGAAGCACACACTTTACTCGATTCGCTGAGTTTGGCCATATCGAGTGCCAAGCGAATCTATGCCAAGTCAATGTTTTGATTTGGAGAATCTATGTGGCGAAAGGACACGGAAGTCACTCTGTGTAGAATCCAATTCACCATAAGTTCACACCTTTGGCGATTTATTTTTTGGGAACAAATCTAAATTTTCCGACAACTTCAACTTGTCCGACATCGTGCTTGAAAAAAGCAATCAATTGGCAGAAAAATACAAACGCCGAGTGCATCTTTCCCGTGCAAATTTGACATGACTGATAAATATAATGAATACATTCAGTAATTCATTTTGAAGTCTACTTTAATGAGTCGCTGGGACTCACATATGTTGAAAGTCGGTAGCGCGGCAGATTTGTAACTGGAGGCCACGGGTTCAATCCTCCGTGGTGCCACTGAGTTCCGTCGGAGTGTTCTTGGGCAAGACCCTTTCCCTTAGCCTCAGCCGGCGGTCCCGTGTATCAGGTCTATCCTTCGAGCATGTTAAAAAAACATAGGAATCTATTCGATAATAAGAGTAGATTCCTATGTATCCTTCCCCTCTCTCTGGGGCGGCTCTAAATAACCTATACTGTGTTGATGAGCCGTTAAACAACATTCAGTTCAGTAAAACATCAGCAAAATATGTGCATACAGTTTCAAAACTGTATCATTTTCGTGTTATTCCTTATTATATATTGCTACCATTCTTTGTTTTTCAAAGTATTTCTTTTAGAATATGTGCTTATATGGCGCAGTTGTCTCGGTTCTGTAACGGGTAATCACCATCATAAAAATCTCTGTATTTTTTCTTTATTTTATGGTTGCAAACAGTCTACACAAATTTTAAACAGTTCAATTAGTCCTGAGTAGTTTGACATGCCAATCAAGTGTCAATTTAACTTTAAACATTTTAATTGTGGGTAATTTTTTATAACTTTCTTCGGTGGCATTTTGTGTTCATCATCCGGGATTTCCTAGTCTATTCTATTCTGTTATCTCAACAGAGAAGCGCAAAGGACCATGACACAGTCTAGGGATTTCCATACTAGCGAACACCAACAGTTAGAAGAACATTGTTACTGATTGGATGACAAATAGCTTTTACCCAATCAGAATACGCGTACTACATCAGTGTTTCTGCAAGACTCAAATATTTTAGGGGTTATCCTTGACCCGCTATGGAATTAACTGGGGGTCATTTTGTAAATATAGGGGTCATATTTTTTGGACATGCATTTTGATGAATAGACCATGTGATGTCAGATAGACATGCATTATTAGTTGATAAGACATCTTTTTCGGTGGATTGGTCAGCAAAAAAAAAGGAAGTTAAAGGAACGCACGGCAATCTTGATGTTTTTATCAAGCATCAATATTGGCATCTTTACTTATTTATCAAGAAAGATTTTGACTTTAAACCGGCTTGTATATTGTAACAGAGTCATGCATGGGGGACTTAACTTATAAATCATCATTTCTCGTTTATGGGTATTTTACTAACGCTGATATTATATTTCTATAACTGGTAAAATCTAGCCATTGAATTATACATGTTCATAAGTGGTTAAGTGACACCATCCTGTATATGTCCTGGTATACAGGATGGTGTCACTTAACCACTTATGAACATGTATAATATACAGACTTAGTGTAGACTGTTAGTGTATGATATTTCAGTCAACTAATCTCCAAGTCACACAATGGATGATATTTGAAATTCAAGATTGCCATGTCTCCATTTAACCAGCATTATGTTTCATTTTGGGTTCGTCTGCCATTTTAGCGGCCGTTTCGTGATTATATACGCGCTTTTATTTGCTATTGTTTTTATATAAGCGTCTACCTAGGCTACTCAAGCCCACACACATATGATGACGACAATAACGCGGAAAGTACAGACATTAGTTTAACCTATTCTAAAAATAGACCAAGAATGAATAACTTTATTTTCCAATCATGGGCCACAAAGATGGCATCATAATCACCGTAAAAGAAAAACATAATGAAACATAACAAAAGCCTAATTCTGATTAGCATAATAACAGTAAATTGTAATGAAATTATAAGATGTAATATGATCGATATGACGATGACAATAACACGAAAGTACAGGTATTAGTTTTTCCTGTTCTAAATATAGACCAAGATGTAAATAGAAATAAGTTCAGTCCGTCGTGATTCCTTACATTTGAAGCTTTTCAAGAAAGTAATACGACGATAAACTGACGGGTATTTCATTTCTAGCCTAATCAATTTCATTGCGTCACGAAAAACTCACAAGCTGATTTATGTCGCGTCGCCGATCATTTTAGTGCGCCAGAAACGCGCTCTCGCGGAAACACTGCTACATTGTGATTGCGTTCTACTTTTACCGGTGTCGTGTTATATTTGTTCTCTTGTTATCACATCGAAAACGGTTATTTACCACTTGTACAATTTTCGAGCAATGCGTCCATCGGATGCACATGTTTAAGAATGATGCGTCCTCAGAAAAAATGTGCGTCTAGGACGCGGGACGCAGAGCAAAATGAATCACTGACATTTCGGAAAAAAATATGGATTTCAAACTTTTAATGCATTTAATCAAAAGTTTTTCCGTTTCTGTTGTCAAAAAATCAGTTCTCCTGAGACCGACATAAATAATTTGGATACCCATAATCCCCAGCACTAACAACAGGTTTATGACCCGGAATTCTTTACAATTTGTTTGCTTATTTTTACTAAAAAACTCATCGATATAATAATAATCAACAGCAGAATCGTAAATCGTTTTACAAACGCCGATTAAATAATAATTGTAATTTCCAGTATAGTAATTACTAATTGTATTTTATGTTGTCGCCGCGAAGCCGGTAATAGGAACCGCCATATAATTATCGTGACATCCGGGCATTCGAATTTTCAAAAAACAAAAATAAAAAATTGTTTTCTGCTTTTTTTAAAGTTATTGAATAATTATGCATTAAAATAACTGCAGTAATAAAATGTTGCACCTTTCACCTGTGCAGTTTCGACTCGGCGAACTCCGAGGTTATATACACAAAGTATCGTGGCGTAACCGTTATACGCGAAGTATCGTGGCGTAAGTTCGCCGAGAGCCGATTCCCACGCCGAGTAGTTTTATCACCCAAACTCCGCGTAATTACCCGATTTGTAAATTCCTCACTCAGCATTAAATGGTTGTACGCCGTGGCCTTTTGATATATTAAATGTGTAAATAAACAGATTCGTATATCTTACTTTCCTTTTCGGTAAATTTGTTCATATATATATCTTTCTTTCCTTTTCAGACAAGTGGTGGAGACCTTTGTGGAGGATGAAATTAAAAGGTTTTTAAAATATGCCCAGGAAAGGACTGGAGGTTGAGGGAGGAAGAAATAAACGAGACAATTTTTTTTAACTCAATGGCCTGGTGACTATCACGAGAAAAATTCAAGGACCAAGCAACCAGTCAACAGCAAACTCTACCACAGACCAGTGCTCAACAGTGGATTGCTCTTGCGCTTCCCAAATTGCAATCATGGAACAAAAAAAATTAGAGGAGAAGATTGACTTTCTTATGCAAAAGACATCATCAATGCCACCTGCAAACATACTGCAATCCATTCCACTGAACACCCAGCATAATATGCGCACCTCACAAATACAGCCAATCACACAGAAAGCAATGCCACTTAACAGGCTGCAGATAACTACACCGACAATATCAAACACACATATTTCACCAACAAGCTCACCAAACACACAGCATATTTCACCAACAAACTCACTAATGACACAAAACACACAGAAGAATATTCCGTCAGTGAGCCAGCAAGTGGAAAGTATCGATTCCATGGATGACGACATTTATACTGCATATCAAGCTGTAAGTATCGGTCTATAAATACGTCTTGCTTGACATTTTCAAAGTAAGGAGTATCTTCCATAAATATTTATAATTAAAAATATTCACTGATGATACTGCGCAGATTATTTAACTGCTGGGATCGATTATAGGGAAATCCTTCATGAGATGGGAGACGTGTGATTCTTTTCACGAAAGAGCGTATGAGTGAGTGAAAAAACATGTTACCATCGATTGAAGGATTTCTCTATAATCGAACACAGCAGTTAAATAATCTGTTTATTACATTTTAAATCAGTTTGTGCATGATTTTAACCGAAATTATTCGCTTTGTTGAACGTTATCAGCGGATAACGTTGACGTCATTACCACGTTATTGACGTCAACTCGGCGTCACAGTTAGTTATTTTTGTGTTCGGAGTTAGATATAATTAGTAATAGTAATCATTTTTAGCTGAGAAATTCCAATCTTTTGCCGATGAAAATGTAATAAAAACGTGTTAATCTATTATACTTTTAAAAAAAGTGTAGGTATAAAGTGCAGACATATATTCTTTTGTAGAGTTCTAATTTTTGTTGAGCCCGTTTACGGATCTTGATTTAGCGATTACAATGTTGTCCGGGTATATATTTGTCCATTAGTCTGTTCGTTCATCCGACCTTTCGAAATATAGGTCACATTTGGTCGGATCAGCATGACATGATGTTGATCCTTGTTGAAAACTATTTTGATTTGACATTATACATGGCCGCCAGCGGCCATCTTTTTTACATAGCGTTACATAGTAGAAACTTGTAGCGACTACTCCTCTGAAACTACTTGACAGATTTCCATGAAACTTGACAGGAATGTTGCTCTTGATGTCTATTTGATCCCAGCAAAATTTTGGATAGGCCTGAAATTCAAGATGGCCACCACGGCTAAAAATATATTTTTTAAAAACAAGTTTGTAGCAACTACTTCTTGACAACTGTAAGTGATATTGATATCAGACTTTTTCTAAAATGATCACCATGACATGATGTTGATCCTTGTCGAAAATTATTTTGATTCAACATTAAACATGACCGCCAGTGGCCATCTTTGTTTACATAGAGTTATATAGTAAAAACTTGTAACGACTACTCCTGAAACTATGTTACAGGAATGCTGATCTAGCTATCAAAACCTATCAGTAGAGCTTCAAGGTCGTTGACCTCTTTTTTGTTTCATTTAGAGTTCCAGCACACATGAAGTCGAGTTGGTTCCTGGCTATGGTGTGAGACTATCGGTAGCACAGCTTGATGCCTGCCTTAGAAGGCAAAAAACAGTGGAACTGCCATGGCAAGGCTTTTGATAATTGTGTTTTTTGACGACGAGACACTGAGAAACAGTTGTGTGAAGGGTTCTAAATCAAGGGCACCACTAGACGGCACGATTGTGAATGCCATTATTAGTAAGTAGTTTTGAGCTAGTTTTATTATTACTGTAACTTGACACTGTCCATAATTAAAGCAGATATTGAGCACAAGCAAATAAACTTTTTTTCACTCATGAAATGTATGTGTAGAAACATGATCTCATAGACCCACATAAGTGTGCTGTAATAAATGTGTTGATTAAAAGCTAAAAGGTTTTATTTATTGTTTGTAATCGCTGGCACTGCAATATTTATATCTGTTGCTCATGTGACATCCATTAAAGAGACAATGTCTGTAACTTTTAGCTCTTAAAATACACAATATTACCGTCAATGTGTTAAATAAGAATGAAACATACAATTTGATTAGTTAAGATTTTGGCTAGCATTATTTTTTATTTACCGATATGTTATTTTGATATCAGATACAGGGTTTATAGAACAGACATGATAAACAATACAAATTTAATGTCCGAATCACTTTTTCAGAATATGTAACATCAAAACGACCAGGCTGTCTGGAGAGGGACATCACCCAGGCCGTAAATCAGAAGTGTGCCGATGCACGAAATCTGATGAAAATGAAACCTGCAAGTAACAAATACTAAAGGTATGTTGGCTGCTGCTAAAATTATATGTAGACTGAAATTAAAGACAACAGTTCGGTATTTTTTTTAAATTAAATGCGAGCAGGTTTAAATTAAAAATGATACTGTATAAATAAATCAAGACGCCAATTGTAATGTTTGATAAAAACTTCAAGATTGCCACGACTCCCTTTAAATACATTTGGCATTTCATTCACAAAGTCAATATCATATGGTGAAAAAGTTGTTTGTTACGTTAAAGGTCAAGGTCGGGTGAAGTGGGGATTAGCTGGTTATGTCTCACCACAGTAAATGAACATTCCAAGTTTCATAGCAAATATTTTGATGGTGTTGAAGATGTATGTCTTAAAAAAAAAGAGAAAGAAACCCTATGAAATTTCCTAAGTTTGTCTTTAGAGTTAAGGTCAGTGTCACTAGTGGCGTCAGACTTAGTTTCAGAGAGTATTATGCCTTACCCCAATCAAGGTACATACCATGTTTCAGAGCAATGTCTTTGATGATAATGTAGGCACTTTGTCTTAAGATCAGTGTAACTAGGTGCCGCTTTTTATATTCCTAGGACTGAAACATTACTGATTGTACTATTAAAATCAAATTGATTATGAGTACGATAGTTACAGTGTCACTATCAATTTGCCTACGAAATTGGTAAAGAGTTCTCGTTCGTGAATTAATTTGTGGGAATTATTTTTTTCCCAGCATTATTAAAATTTCACTGGATTTTTACCGCCAACAGCATGCTTTTCGAAACTGAATGCATGCATTTTAATATTATTTTAATTGGGTTAGAGTTTGCATGAAAAATACATCCAGAAGCATTTTTCCACCCCATATTATAGAAATGTTTTTTGTTTTGTTTTTGTATTTAGCCCCTACAGAAGGAATTAAAGGAACTATCCCTACATATGTTTTTAAAAGTGCTGTCTTTGGGGCGTGCTTGTTTTCAGGAACAGCTGGAGTAAAGCTGATACATATATATATTTACATCTCATAAATCAATTCCTTTTTCCTCTTCATATGCATTTTAATAAGTGCCTCCATGAAAAGACGATACGACTGAAGGCTTTCTCGCCTCTCACCGTTGTGGGTTCAAATCCCTCTGGGAGCTAGACTTGTCCAAGGAGGAAGTGTCGATTCTTACGAATGGCGAGAGATTTATAGTACTGGTTCTACCGAGGAACAATAGGATGGTATGTCTACCACAAAAAAATCGACTGTCATATATGGCCATACATAGGTTTAAGATGACCTAAAACACCATTCTGTTCATTTCAAACAAACCATAATGATGAATATGCTAGATATATAGCTGATTTTTGAAAAGTATATTATATTTTATATATTTCAAAACCATTTATGTAATTCAATCTGTTCATTATAATATTTTCTTTGATTACAGGTGGTTGCTGGATCAAAGCCCTGCGCAGGAAACATCTGCTGAAGTTCTCAGTTGTAAAAAGAAGATACCAATTAAACCTCAATATTATGTTCAAAGTTTAAACGCTTTCTGTCTTCTTTCTTCACATATTTTACGCCCTTAGGGACTTATATTAGCTCTTGCGATTGTCCGTCCATCTGTCTGTCCGTCCGTTAACTTTTTGCCTGACAACTGATTGGCTAATAACTTGAAAGTATAAGGTCTACAACAATGAAACTTTGTAAACATCTTTAGCATGATCCAATGTATGCATCTATGTTGCGACGTCATATATGTTTTGGCGCTAAAGTGTGTCTGACGTCGTGGCGGTTCTATGTCCATCTGAATTATTTTTTACTAATTTATTGCAATGTTATGTGATAAAATGATCTTAAACTCATTCACATTCCATATAAGATTTATGAAACTCGTTATGAATTATTTTTAATATTTTCTGCCAAAAGGCTCATTAAAATAATTCATAACTCGTTCCATAAATCTTATATGAAATGGGAACTCGTTTAAGATCCTCTATGTATTTTCCATGTTGAATTTAAAAATGAAATACATTGTATGATCGTTGATTATTAAATGTTATTTTTATAAAAAAAAAAGTGTTTGTTTGTATAATTTCTGTCATATTTAATTTAAGCAGACCTTGAAAAATAGTAAACAACATATGATCATCTGCTTACATTTAAACAGGTCTCGGGAAAATGTAAGCCGGCCCTGTGATTTAGTACACCATATTTAAAAGAAGTTGAATTGAAATTTAAGCAGACCTGTAATGATTTAGGAATTCCAAATCTAAAGGTGTTTTGTTGGAATTTAAGCAGGCCTTGATATTTAGTTTGTCGAATTTAAAAGGCATTTAAGTAGGCCTTAGATTTAAGTAAACATCATTTTAAGGTGTTTAATTGAAATTTAAGTAGGCTTAAAGATATAGTATACCACATTTAAAAGGTGTTTACTTGGAATTTAAGCAGGCCTTGGGATTTAGTGTCGAATTTAAAGGCATTCAATTGAAATTAAAGTAGCTCCAACAGTTTATTATACCAAATTTAAAAGGTGTTTTATTGAAATGTAAGCATACATACAGATTTGGTATACCAAATTTAAAAGGTGTTTAATTGGAATTTAAGCAGGCTTAAATATTTAGTATACCAAATTTAAAAGGTATTTAATTGGAATTTAAACAGGCTTAAATATTTAGTACACCAAATTTAAAAGGTGTTTTATTGAAATTTAAGTAGGCCTAAGGATTTGGTATACCAAATATAAAAGGCATTTTATTGAAATTTAAGTAGGCCTTAAATTTAAGTAAACCACATTTAAAGGTGTTTAATTGAAATTTAAGCAGGCTTAACGATTTAGTATACCAAATTTAAAAGGTGTTTTATTGGAATTTAAGCAGGCTTAGATATTGAGTATACCAAATGTAAAAGGTATTTAATTGGAATTTAAGCAGACTTGAAGATTTAGTATACCGAATTTAAAAGGTGTTTAATTGGTATTTAAGCAGGCTCAAAGATCTACTATACGAAATTTAATTGGAATTTAAGCAGGCTTAGATATTGAGTATACCAAATTTAAATGGAATTTAAGCAGGCTTAACGATTTAGTATACCAAAATTAAAATGGAATTTAATGGAAATTTAAGCAGGCTGAAAAATTTAATATACCAAATTTAAAAGGTATTTAACTGGAATTTAAGCAGTCTAAAATATTAAGTATACCAAATTTAAAAGGTGTTTAATTGGAATTTAAGCAGGCTTAAAGTTTTAGTATACCGAATTTAAAAGGTGTTTAGCTGGAATTTAAGTAGGCCTTAGATTTGGTATACCAAATATAAAAGGCATTTATTGAAATTTAAGTAGACCTTAAATTTAAGTAAACCACATTTAAAGGTGTTTAATTGAAATTTAAGCAGGCTTAACGATTTAGTATACCAAATTTAAAAGGTGTTTTATTGGAATTTAAGCAGGCTTAGATATTGAGTATACCAAATGTAAAAGGTATTTAATTGGAATTTAAGCAGACTTGAAGATTTAGTATACCAAATTTAAAAGGTGTTTAATTGGTATTTAAGCAGGCTCAAAAGATCTACTATACGAAATTTAATTGGAATTTAAGCAGGCTTAGATATTGAGTATACCAAATTTAAATGGAATTTAAGCAGGCTTAACGATTTAGTATACCAAAATTAAAATGGAATTTAATGGAAATTTAAGCAGGCTGAAAATTTTAATATACCAAATTTAAAAGGTATTTAACTGGAATTTAAGCAGACTAAAATATTAAGTATACCAAATTTAAAAGGTGTTTAATTGGAATTTAAGCAGGCTTAAAGTTTTAGTATACCGAATTTAAAAGGTGTTTAGCTGTAATTTAAGTAGGCCTTAGATTTAGGTAAACCACATTTAAAGGTGTTAATTGAAATTTAAGCAGGTATAAAGATTTAGTATAGCAAATTTAAAAGATGTTTAATTGGAATTTAAGCAGACCTGAGAATTCAAGATTCTATATTTAATTTCCACAAAATGCATGTATATGCCATATATAATAACATTTAAGTCCAACTTAAATCATCATAAAAACGCGGAATGTTGTGGAAAATTAAATGTTGATTAAATGTAAATTAAACTTCACATTTAATCATAATTTAAATTCACTGTCATTCCATTATATTACAAGTAAAAGTGTAGTTTAATTCTAATTTAATTGATGATTTAATGCCTATTTTCATGCAGTGTAAGAACGGAATATATATGTGTATATATGTTTGAGAACGGAATATATATGTGTAAGAACTGAATATATATGTGTAAGAAGTGAATATATATGTGTAAGAACCGAATATATATGTTTAAGAACTGAATATATATGTGTAAGAACTGAATATATATGCGTAAGAACGAAATATATATGCGTAAGAACTGAATATATATGCGTAAGGACGGAATATATATTTGTAAGAACGGAATATATATGTGTAAGAACGTAATATATATGTGTAAGAACGGAATATATACGTGTAAGAACGGAATATATATGAGTAAGAACGGAAAATATATGTGTAAGAACGGAATATATACGTGTAAGAACGGAATTTATATGTGTAAGAACGGAATATATATGTGTAAGAACGGAATATATATGTGTACGAACTGAATATATATGTGTAAGAACTGAATATATATTTGTAAGAACTGAATATATATGTGTAATAACTGAATATATATGCGTAAGAACTGAATATATATGCGTAAGAACGGAATATATATGTGTAAGAACGGAATATATATGTGTATGAACGGAATATGTACGTGTAAGAACGGAATATATATGTGTAAGAACGGAATATATATGTGTATATATGTGTAAGAACGGAATATATATGCGTAATTACTGAATATATGTGTGTAAGAACTGAATATATATGCGTAAGAACTGAATATATATGCGTAAGAACGGAATATATATGTGTAAGAACGAAATATATACGTGTAAGAACGGAATATATGTGTAAGAACGGAATATATATGTGTAAGAACGGAATATATTTGTTTAAGAACTGAATATATATGTGTAAGAACTGAATATATATTTGTAAGAACTGAATATATATGTGTAAGAACGGAATATATATGAGTTGGAACTGAATATATATGCGTAAGAACGGAATATATATGTGTAACAACGGAATATATATGTGTAAGAACGTAATATGTACGTGTAGAACGGAATATGTATGTGTTAGAACGGAATATATATGTGTATATATGTGTAAGAACGGAATATATGTGTAAGAACTGAATATTTATGTGTAAGAAGTGAATATATAGGAGTTAGAACTGAATATATATGCGTATGAACGGAATATATATGAGTAACAACGGAATATGTACGTGTAAGAACGGAATATGTATGTGTAAGAACGGAATATATATGTGTATATATGTGTAAGAACGGAATATATGTGTAAAAACTGAATATATATGTGTAAGAAGTGAATATATATGTGTAAGAAGTGAATATATATGTGTAAGAACGGAATATATATGTGTAAGAACGGAATATATATGTGTAAGAAGTGAATATATATGTGTAATAACGGAATATATATGTGTAAGAAGTGAATATATATGTGTGTAAGAACTGAATATATATGTGTAAGAACTGAATATATATGTGTAAAAACTGAATATATATATGTGTAAGAACTGAATATATATGCGTAAAACTAAATATATATGCGTAAGAACTGAACGTATATGTGTAAGAAATGAATATATATCCGTAAGAACTGAATATATATGCATAAGAACGGAATATATATGTGTAAGAACTGAATATATATTTGTAAGAACTGAATATATATGTGTAAGAACTGATTATATATGAGTTAGAACTGAATATATATGTGTAACAACGGAATATATATGTGTAAGAACGGAATATGTACGTGTAAGAACGGAATATATATGTGTAAGAACGGAATATATATGTGTATTTATGTTTGAGAACGGAATATATATGTGTAAGAACTGAATATATATGTGTAAGAAGTGAATATATATGTGTAAGAACCGAATGTATATGTTTAAGAACCAAATATATATGTGTAAGAACTGAATATATATGCCTAAGAACGAAATATATATGCGTAAGAACTGAATATATATGCGTAAGAACGGAATATATATGTGTAAGGACGGATTATATATGCGTAAGAACTGAATATATATGCGTTAGAACTGAATATATATGTGTAAGAACGGAATATATATGTGTAAATTGAATATATATGTGTAAGAACGGAATATATATGTGTAAGAACGGAATATATACGTGTAAGAACGGAATATATATGTGTAAGAACGGAATATATATGTGTAAGAACGGAATATATATGTGTAAACACGGTATATATATGTGTAAGAATTGAATATATATGTGTAAGAACGGAATATGTACGTGTAAGAACGGAATATATATGTGTATATATGTATAAGAACGGAATAAATATGTGTAAGAACTGAATATATATGTGTAAGAAGTCAATATATATGTGTAAGAACGGAATATATATGTGTAAGAACGGAATATATATGAGTAAGAACGGAATATATATGTGTAAGAACGGAATATATACGTGTAAGAACGGAATATATATGTGTAAGAACGGAATATATATGTGTAAGAACTGAATATATATGCGTAAGAACTGAATATATATGCGTAAGAACTCAATATAAATGCGTAAGAACTGAATATATATGCGTAAGAACTGAATATATATGCGTAACAACGGAATATATATGCGTAAGAAGTGAATATATATGTGTAAGAAGTGAATATATATGTGTAAGAACTGAATATATATGTGTAAGAACGCAATACATATGTGTAAGAACGGAATATATATGTGTAAGAACTGCATATATATCTGTAAGAACGGAATATATATGTGTTACAACGGAATATATATGTGTACATGTAAGAACGGAATATATATGTGTAAGAACGGAATATATGTGTTAGAATATACATGCGTAAGAACAGAATATATATGTGTAAGAACGGAATATATATGCGTAAGAACTGAATATATGTGTAAGAACTGAATATATATGCGTAAGAACTGAACATATATGTGTAAGAAATGAATATATATGCGTAAGAACTGAATATATATGCGTAAAAACGGAATATATATGTGTAAGAACGGAATATATATGTGTAAGAACGGAATATATATGCGTAAGAACTGAATATATATATGTGTAAGAACGGAACGTATATGTGTAAGAAGTGAATATATATGTGTAAGAACGGAATATATATGTGTAAAAAGTGAATATATATGTGTAAGAACTGAATATATATGTGTAAGAACTGAATATATATGTGTAAGAACTGAATATATATGTGTAAGAATTGAATATATGTGTAAGAACTGAATATATATGTGTAAGAACTGAATATATGCGTAAGAACTGAATATATATGCGTAAGAACGGAATATATATGTGTAAGAACTGAATTTATATGTTTAAGAACGGAATATATATGTGTAAGAACGGAATATATATGTGTAAGAACGGAATATATATGTGTAAGAACGGAATATATATGTGTAAGAACTGAATATATATGCGTAAGAACTGAATATATATGCGTAAGAACTGAATATATATCTATAAGAACTGAATATATATGTGTAAGAACTGAATATATATGCGTAAAACTGAATACATATGCGTAAGAACTGAATATATATGTAAAAGAACGGAATATATATGCGTAAGAACGGAATATATGTGTAAGAATGGAATATATACGTGTAAGAACGGAATATACATGTGTAAGAACGGAATATATACGTGTATGAACGGAATATATATGTGTAAGAACGGATTATATATGTGTAAGAACGGAATATATATGTGTAAAAACGGAATATATATGTGTAAGAACTGAATATATATGTGTAAGAACTGAATATATATGTGTAAGAACTGAATATATATGTGTAATAACTGAATATATATGTGTAAGAACTGAATATATATTTGTAAGAACGGAATATATATGTGAAAAGAACGGAATATATATGTGTAAGAACTGAATATATACGTGTAAGATCGGAATATATATGTGTAAGAATGGAATATATACGCGTAAGAAAGGAATATATATGTGTAAGAACGGAATATTTATGCGTTAGAACGGAATATATATGTGTAAGAACGGAATATATATGTGTAAGAACGGAATATAAATGTGTAAAAACGGAATATATATGTGTAAGAACGGAATATATATGTGTAAGAACGGAATATATACGTGTAAGAACGGAATATATATGTGTAAGAACGGAATATTTATGCATTAGAACGGAATATATATGTGTAAGAACTGAATATATATTTGTAAGAACTGAATATATATGCGTAAGAACTGAATATGTACGTGTAAGAACGGAATATATATGTGTAAGAACGGAATATGTACGTGTAAGAACGGAATATATATGTGTAAGAACTGAACATATATGTGTAAGAAATGAATATATATGCGTAAGAACTGAATATATATGCGTAATAACTAAATATATATGCGTAAGAACTGAATATATATCTGTAAGAACTGAATATATATGTGTAAGAACGGAATATGTACGTGTAAAAACGGAATATGTACGTGTAAGAACGGAATACATATGTGTAAGAACGGAATATATATGTATAAGAACGGAATATATATTTGTAAGAAGTGAATATATATGTGTAGGAACTAAATATATATGTGTAAGAACGGAATATATATGTGTAAGTACGGAATATATATGTGTAAGAACTGAATATATATGCGTAAGAACGGAATATATATGTGTAAGAACGGAATATATATGTGTAAGAACTGAATATGTACGTGTAAGAACGGAATATATATGTGTAAGAACGGAATATATATGTATAAAAACGGAATATATATGTGTAAGAACTGAATATATATGTGTAAGAACGGAATATATATGTGTAATGATGGAATTTATATGTGTAAGAACGGAATAAATATGTGTAAGAACGGAATATATATGTGTAAGAAGTGAATATATATGTGTAAGAATGGAATATATATGTGTAAGAACGGAATATATATGTGTAAGAATGGAATATATATTTGTAAGAACGGAATATATATGTGTAAGAACGGAATATATGTGTAAGAATATATATGTTTAAGAACAGAATATATATGTGTAAGAACTGAATATATATTTGTAAGAACTGAATATATATGTGTAATAACTGAATATATATGCGTAAGAACGGAATATATATGAGTTAAAACTGAATATATATGCGTACGAACGGAATATATATGTGTAACAACGGAATATATATGTGTAAGAACGGAGAATATGTACGTGTAAGTACGGAATATATATGTGTAAGAACGGAATATATATGTGTATATATGTGTGAGAAAGGAATATATATGTGGAAGAACTGAATATATATGTGTAAGAAGTGAATATATATGTGTAAGAACCGAATATATATGTGTAAGAACGGAATATATATGCGTAAGAACGAAATATATATGCGTAAGAACTGAATATATATGCGTAAGAACGGAATATATATTTGTAAGAACGGAATATATATGTGTAAGAACGTAATATATATGTGTAAGAACGGAATTTATACGTGTAAGAACGGAATATATATCAGTAAGAACGGAATATATATGTATAAGAATGGAATATATACGTGTAAGAACGGAATATATATGTGTAAGAACGGAATATATATGTGTAAGAACGGAATATATATGTGTAAGAACTGAATATATATGTGTACGAACTGAATATATATGTGTAAGAACTGAATATATATTTGTAAGAACTGAATATATATGTGTAATAACTGAATATATATGCGTAAGAACTGAATATATATGCGTAAGAACGGAATATATATGTGTAAGAACTGAATATATATGTGTATGAATGGAATATGTACGTGTAAGAACGGAATATATATGTGTAAGAACGGAATATATATGTGTATATATGTGTAAGAACGGACTATATATGTGTAATTACTGAATATATGTGTGTAAGAAGTGAATATATATGTGTAAGAACTGAATATATATGCGTAAGAACTGAATATATATGCGTAAGAACGGAATATATATGTGTAAGAACGGAATATATACGTGTAAGAACGGAATATATATGTGTAAGAACGGAATATATATGTGTCAGAACGGAATATATTTGTGTAAGAACTGAATATATATGTGTAAGAACTAAATATATATTTGTAAGAACTGAATATATATGTGTAAGAACTGAATATATATGTGTAAGAACTGAATATATATTTGTAAGAACTGAATATATATGTGTAATAACTGAATATATATGCGTAAGAACGGAATATATATGCGTAAGAACGGAATATATATGTGTAAGAACTGAATATATATGTGTATGAACGGAATATGTACGTGTAAGAACGGAATAAATATGTGTAAGAACGGAATATATATGTGTATATATGTGTAAGAACGGAATATATATGTGTAATTACTGAATATATGTGTGTAAGAAGTGAATATATATGTGTAAGAACTGAATATATATGCGTAAGAACTGAATATATATGCGTAAGAACGGAATATATATGTGTAAGAACGGAATATATACGTGTAAGAACGGAATATATATGTGTAAGAACGGAATATATATGTGTAAGAACGGAATATATGTGTAAGAATATATGCGTAAGAACGGAATATATTTGTGTAAGAACGGAATATATATGCGTAAGAACTGAATATATATGCGTAAGAACGGAACATATATGTGTAAGAAATGAATATATATGCGTAAGAACGGAATATATATGTGTAAGAACGGAATATGTATGTGTAAGAACGGAATATATATGCGTAAGAACTGAATATATATGTGTAAGAACGGAATATATATGTGTAAGAACGGAATATATACGTGTAAGAACGGAATATATATGTGTAAGAACGGAATATGTTTGTGTAAGAACGGAATATATATGTGTAAGAACTGAATATATATGTGTAAGAACGGAATATATATGTTAAGAACTGAATATATATTTGTAAGAACTGAATATATATGTGTAAGAACTGAATATATATGCGTAAGAACTGATTATATATACGTAAGAACGGAATATATATGTGTAAGAACAGAATATATATGTGAAAGAACGGAGAATATGTACGTGTAAGAACGGAATATATATGTGTAAGAACGGAATATATATGTGTATATATGTGTGAGAACGGAATATATATGTGTAAAAGCTGAATATATATGTGTAAGAAGTGAATATATATGTGTAAGAACTGAATATATATGCGTAAGAACTGAATATATATGCGTAAGAACGGAATATATATGTGTAAGAACGGAATATATATGTGTATGAACGGAATATGTACGTGTAAGAACGGAATATATATGTGTAAGAACGGAATATATATGTGTATATATGTGTAAGAACGGAATATATACGTGTAAAAACGGAATATATATGTGTAGGAACAGAATATATATGTGTAAGAACTGAATATATATGTGTAAGAACTGAATATATATGCGTAAGAACTGAACATATATGTGTAAGAACTGAATATATATGTGTACGAACTGAATATATATGTATAAGAACTGAATATATATGCGTAAGAACTGAATATATATGGGTAAAACTGAATATATATGCGTAAGAACGGAACATATATGTGTAAGAAATGAATATATATGCGTAAGAACTGAATATATATGCGTAAGAACTGAATATATATGTGTAAGAACGGAATATGTACGTGTAAGAACGGAATATATATGCGTAAGAACTGAATATATATGTGTAAGAACGGAATATATATGTGTAAGAACGGAATATATATGTGTAAGAATGGAATATGTATGTGTAAGAACGGAATATATATGCGTAAGAACGGAATATATATGTGTAAGAACGGAATATATATGTGTAAGAACGGAATATATACGTGTAAGAACGGAATATATATGTGTAAGAACGGCATATGTATGTGTAAGAACGGAATATATATGTGTAAGAACTGAGTATATATGTTTAAGAACTGAATAAATATGTGTAAGAACTAAATATATATTTGTAAGAACTGAATATATATGTGTAAAAAACTGAATATATATGCGTAAGAACTGAATATATATGCGTAAGAACGTAATATATATGTGTAAGAACGGAATATATATGTGAAAGAACGGAGAATATGTACGTGTAAGAACGGAATATATATGTGTAAGAACGGAATATATATGTGTATATATGTGTGCGAACGGAATATATATGTGTAAGAACTGAATATATATGTGTAAGAAATGAATATATATGTGTAAGAACCGAATATATATGTGTAAGAACGGAATATATATGTGTAAGAACTGAATATATATGCGTAAGAACGAAATATATATGCGTAAGAACTGAATATATATGCGTAAGAACGGAATATATATTTGTAAGAACGGAATATATATGTGTAAGAACGTAATATATATGTGTAAGAACGGAATTTATACGTGTAAGAACGGAATATATATGAGTAAGAACGGATTATATATGTGTAAGAACGGAATATATACGTGTAAGAACGGAATATATATGTGTAAGAACGGAAAATATATGTGTAAGAGCGGAATATATATGTGTAAGAACTGAATATATATGTGTACGAACCGAATATATTTGTGTAAGAACTGAATATATATTTGTAAGAACTGAATATATATGTGTAATAACTGAATATATATGCGTAATAACTGAATATATATGCGTAAGAATGGAATATATATGTGTAAGAACGGAATATATATGTGTATGAACGGAATATGTACGTGTAAGAACGGAATATATATGTGTAAGAACGAAATATATATGTGTACATATGTGTAAGAACGGAATATATATGTGTAATTACTGAATATATGTGTGTAAGAAGTGAATATATATGTGTAAGAACTGAATATATATGCGTAAGAACTGAATATATATGCGTAAGAACGGAATATATATGTGTAAGAACGGAATATATACGTGTAACAACGGAATATATATGTGTAAGAACGGAATATATATGTGCAAGAACGGAATATATTTGTGTAAGAACTGAATATATATGTGTAAGAACTGAATATATATTTGTAAGAACTGAATATATATGTGTAAGAACTGAATATATATGTGTAAGAACGGAATATATATGTGTAACAACGGAATATATATGTGTAAGAACGTATATATGTGTAAGAACGGAATATATATGTGTAAGAACGGAATATATGTGTGAGAATATATATGTTTAAGAACAATATATATATGTGTAAGAACTGAATATATATGTGTAAGAACTGAATATATATGCGTAAGAACTGAACATATATTTGTATGAAATGAATATATATGCGTAAGAACTGAATATATATTTGTAAGAACGGAATATATATGTGAAAAGAACGGAATATATATATGTAAGAACTGAATATATACGTGTAAGATCGGAATATATATGTGTAAGAATGGAATATATAAGTGTAAGAAAGGAATATATATGTGTAAGAACGGAATATTTACGCGTTAGAACGGAATATATATGTGTAAGAACGGAATATATATGTGTAAGAACGGAATATAAATGTGTAAAAACGGAATATATATGTGTAAGAACGGAATATATATGTGTAAGAACGGAATACATATGTGTAAGAACGGAATATATATGCGTAAGAAGTGAATATATATGTGTAAGAACGGAATATATATGTGTAAGAAGTGAATATATATGTGTAAGAACGGAATATATATGTGTAAGAAGTGAATATATATGTGTAAGAACTGAATATATACGTGTACGAACTGAATATATATGTATAAGAACTGAATATATATGTGTAAGAACTGAATATATATGCGTAAGAACTGAATATATATGGTTAAAACTGAATATATATGCGTAAGAACGGAATATATATGTGTAAGAACTGAATATATAATGTATAAGAACTGAATATATATGTGTAAGAACTGAATATATATGTGTAAGAACTGAATATATGCGTAAGAACTGAATATATACGTAAGAACTGAATATATATGTGTAAGAACGGAATATATATGTGTAAGAACTGAATATATATGTGTAAGAACTGAATATATATGTGTTAGAACGGAATATATATGTGTAAGAACTGAATATATATGTATAAGAACTGAATATATATGTGTAAGAACTGAATATATATGCGTAAGAACGGAATATATATGTGTAAGAACTGAATATATTTGTGTAAGAACTGAATATATATGTGTAAAAACTGAATATATATGTGTAATAACTGAATATATATGTGTTAGAACGGAATATATATGTGTAAGAACTGAATATATATGTGTAAGAACTGAATATATAAGTGTAAGAGCTAAATATATATGTGTAAGAACTGAATATATATGCGTAATAACTGAATATATATGCTTAATAACTGAATATATATGCGTAAAAACTGAATTTATATGCTTAAGAACGGAATATATATGCGTAAGACCTGAATATATATGTGTAAGAACTGAATATATATGTGCAAGAACTGAATATATATGCGTAAGTACGGAATATATATGTGTAAGAACTGAATATATATGTATAAGAACTGAATATATATGTGTAAGAACTGAATATATATGTGTAAGAATTGAATATATGCGTAAGAACTAAATATATGCGTAAGAACTGAATATATATGTGTAAGAACTGAATATATATGTGTAAGAACTGAATATATATGCGTAAGAACGGAATATATATGTGTTAGAACTGAATATATATGTGTAAGAACTGAATATATATGTGTTAGAACGGAATATATATGTGTAAGAACTGAATATATATGTGTAAGAACTGAATATATATGTGTAAGAGCTGAATATACATGCGTAATAAATGAATATATATGCGTAAGAACTGAATATATATGCGTAAGATCGGAATATATGTGTAAGAACTGAACATATATGCGTAAGAATTGAATATATATGTGTAAGAACTGAATATATTTGTGTAAGAACTGCATATATATGTGTAAGAACTGAATATATATGTGTAAGAACTGAATATATATGTGGAAGAACTGAATATATATGCGTAAGAACGGAATATATATGTATAAGAACTGAATATATATGTGTAAGAATTGAATATATATGTGTTAGAACTGAATATATATGTGTAAGAACTGAATATATATGTGTAAGAACTGAATATATATGTGTAAGAGCTGAATATATATGTGTAAGAACTGAATATATATGCGTAAGTACTGAATATATATGTGTAAGAATTGAATATATATGTGTAAGAACTGAATATATATGTGTAAGAGCTGAATATATATGTGTAAGAACTGAATATATATGCGTAAGAACTGAATATATATGCGTAGGATCAGAATATATGTGTAAGAACTGAACATATATGCGTAAGAATTGAATATATATGCGTAAGAACTGAATATATGCGTAAGAACTGAATATATGCGTAAGAACTGAATATATATGTGTAAGACCTGAATATATTTGTGTAAGAACTGCATATATATGTGTAAAAACTGAATATATATGTGTAAGAACTGAATATATATGTGTTATAACGGAATATATATGTGTAAGAACTGAATATATATGTGTAAGAACTGAATAGATATGTGTAAGAGCTGAATATACATGCGTACGAAATGAATATATATGCGAAAGAAATGAATATATATGCGTAAGATCGGAATATATGTGTAAGAACTGAACATATATGCGTAAGAATTGAATATATATGTGTAAGAACTGAATATATTTGTGTAAGAACTGCATATATATGTGTAAGAACTGAATATATATGTGTAAGAACTGAATATATATGTGTCAGAACTGAATATATATGCGTAAGAACGGAATATATATGTGTAAGAACTGAATATATATGTGTAAGAACTGAATATATATGTGTTAGAACTGAATATATATGTGTAAGAACTGAATATATATGTGTAAGAACTGAATATATATGTGTAAGAGCTGAATATATATGTGTAAGAACTGAATATATATGCGTTAGTACTGAATATATATGTGTAAGAATTGAATAT
>JAWPHD010021772.1:0-27203 GCA_037043455.1 Cyrtodaria siliqua
ATTGACAAGAAACATAAGATAGGTTAGTATTTTATCACAACAAGATAGAATAATTATTAAGAGTAAAATATTTGGTTTACAAGTTAAATTTTACATGCGATCCGATATATCATGTAAGTATTAATTACCACCTGTATTGTCAATGAAGTTCTATTATTAGATAGCGATTGCGTGCGGTTTTATTTATTCTGGAAGCTTGCCAGCAGAGTAAGGGACCGACAACTAGTATATTTCCTGTGGGGGCCTGGGGTTTTCCTTTCAGCCATTTTTGTTTTTCTTTATAATTTTCATTTCCTCTAGTACACTTTGTTTTAAACATTTTATTTCTTTTCAATACATACTGCAATAAAATCAATAATTATGAAATTATGTTTAACAATAAACTACTATATAATGTATTGAAAGAATCGTTTAGATTACCGCCTCTAATTACATGTAAACCTCCGAGGTGTAGCCTCCGAGGTGTAGTCGAATGTAGTTCCTATAATAAAAAGTAATCCATCCTTTTTTGATGTAGGGTAAAACTGCCCATTTCTATTCTATTCTATTTTGTGGTTGTATGTATAAGAAGCGTATTAATAGGTTTTACTGGATCACTGATAAACATTTTCGACTCTATGGTTACACTTTGTGAGCACTGAAAATAGACAATCAATGAAAACAGCTGTACCGTTGACCTGTTTAGTAAACAAACAAGAACTTTTTTCTGGTGATTTTTGCAAGTGGAAAATTAGTTTCTATATGAACATTACACTGCTGCATTATCCATACTTGATTTGAATTTGCAGCAAATCATTAATATGTGACACTTTAACATTGGTGTCTATGGGGAAAATAATTAGCGGTTTCATACCTTAATATCGACATGCGGTACGTCCTTCCGGAACACGTACATCCATTCAAGAAAAATGTACGTTGCCCGTTTAACGCTCTATCGTATAATTTACGATAGTTAGTAACCTCAGATAGTGTTGTCCCTTGAGCAAAATAGCCCAATCTGTCCATAGAGTATACTTGCTCCCTTGATTTTATTGCAGCAATGAAGATTTCGAGCCTTACTTTGACTGTATGACCGCAATGTGTTTCGAATCGAGAGAGGACAAATGTTCAGGCTGTTTTCTCAGCACAGAAGGCACCATGGTTATTGCTTTTACGAAGAAAATAAATCAATTCTGGCACGAGTTAAACGCTGAAACTCCTGGTCTTGTATTTTGAGGAATATATACGAGCAAATGCACTTTTTGTTTTGTATGAGTAACGGTATATCCACCAGAGACCGGTAAAGATATTCCGTCAAAACGCTGAAAATATCCCCGAAATTGGATACGGTATATACTCAATCGTATGACACTTTAATCCCAAATAAATATTCACTGTATTTATCCCAAGTGTTGTGATTTGTTTTATAATCAACACATTTCAATACATACAGTATCACGGTATTTTTAGCTATTCATTTTTGTCTCGCCTTTCGAAGAAAAAAAGAGACATAGGTGTTGCTTTTCCGGCGGCGGCATCAACATTCAAGTTTTGCGTTTAGGTCATTTTCTCACAAACTGTATGCACTAGACCTTTCAAACTTTGGTTATAGTTGTATCATGGGTGGTACATCGCAACTTGACAAAGCAAATGTGGAAGTGACCTTGACCGTCCAAGCAAAGGGCAGATAACTTACTAATTTTTAGGTTCAACTTTTGCGTTTAGGTCACTTTTTAACAAACTGTATGCACTAGAACTTTCAAACTTTGCTTATAGTTGTATCTTGGGTGGTACATGGCAAAGTGACAAAGCAAATGTGGAAGTGACCTTGATCCTCTAAGCAAAAGGCAGATAACTTAATAATTTAAGTTCAACTTTGGCGTTTAGGTCACTTTTTCACAAACTGTATGCACTAGACCTTTAAAACGTTGGTTATAGTTGTATCTTGAGTGGTACATCGCAACGTGACAAAGCGAATGTGGAAGTGACCTTGACCCTCCAAGCAGGGCAGATAACCTTATAATGTTTACCTTCAACTTTGGCGTTTAGGTCACTTTTTTCACAAACTGTATGCACTAAGACCTTTCAAACTTTGCTTATAGTTGTATCTTGAGTGGTACATTGCAACGTGACAAAGCAAATGTGGATGTGACCTTCACCATCCAAGCAAAGGGCAGATAACTTTAATTGATACATTGACATCACTTTCTCATGAACTAGAATTATGCACTAGATGTTTTAAACCTAATTTATAGCTTAATCTTTGGAAGAAAACATATTCTATTTTGTCATAGTTGTGTCTTCGGCAGTGCATCTTTTTTTGGATGCCTGGATTTCATCTATGACCTTGACCTACTTTTTGGAGCTGATGATTTTTAGCTCTACTGGCCAAAGGACTTCAAAAAAACAAGGTAACGTAAATTACGGTCAGGTAGGTTTAATAAGGTATCCAAGATATAAAGAGTAAGTGAAACGAAAGTAAATATTATAAAAAAAAACATGAATAATGAAGTAAATTAAAAATGCAAACCCTTTCTTGCATACCATTTTAGTCTTCAAAATGCAGTAACATTATTATTTGTTTATAGTTTGCCTCGTTAAGATGATAGAGCCTTCATTTTTCATCCGATCTTTACCAAACTTTAATAGATTGTTAATATTAATGAAAGCTCGGAAAAGTTCTAAAACAAGACAGATCGAACCAGTAACAGCGGAGGCCCTTGATTTAGACAAAATTGCTATATGTTGCCTCGTTAAGACGATAGGGCCTTCATTTTTCATCCGATCTTTACCAAACTTTACCAAAGTATTAGTGTCAATGAAAGCTCGGAAAAGTTCTAAAACGAGACAGATCGAACCAGTAACAGCGGAGTTACGGCCATTGATTTAGTTAAAAATGCTATATTGTGCCTCGTTAAGACAATAGGGCCTTCAATTCTCATCCGATCTTTACCAAACTTTACCAAATTGTTAATGTCAATGAAAACTCGGAAATGTTCGAAAACCAGCCATATCGGGACAGATCAAGGAACAGCGGAGTTGTGGCCCTTGATTTAGTTGAAAATGCTATATTTTGCCTTTTTAAGATGATAGGGCCTTCATTTTTCATCCGATCTTTACTAAACTTTACCAGATTGTTAGTGTCTATTAAAGCTCGGAACAGTTTGAAAACCAGACAGATCGAACCAGTAACAGCGGAGTTACGGCCCTTGATTTAGTTAAAAATGCTATATTTTGCCTCGTTAAGACAATAGGGCCTTCATTTCTCCTCCGATCTTTACCAAACTATACCAAATTGTTAATCTCAATGAAAACTCGGAAAAGTTCGAAAACAAGCCAGATCGGGCTAGGAACAGCGGAGTTGTTTCCCTTGATTTAGTTGTAAATGCTATATGATGATAGGGTCTTCATTTTTCATCCGATCTTTACCAAACTGTAATAGATTGTTAATGTCAATGAAAGCTCAGACAAGTTCGAATACCAGCCAGATCGGACAAGTAATAGCGGAGTAATGGCCCTTGAGCTAGTTAAAGATATATATAATAGTTTGCCTCGTTAAGACAATAGGGCCTTCTTTTCTCATCCGATCTTTACCAAACTTTACCAGAATTTTTTTATTATTATTATTTATTTTTTTGGTTTAAATTTATTTATTTTAAATTTTGTTTGATTATTTTTTTCTTTTTTAATATTTTTCATATGACTTGTTTTTATTCTGTTGTTTCTTCTTTTTTTTTTTAAATTTATTTTTTTTCTTTGTTTTTTCCTTCATTTATTTATTGTTATTTTTTTATCTTCATTTATTTTCCTTTTTTTTTTTTTTTTTTTTTTTTTTTTCTTTTTTTTTTTGTTGATGCCGTGTTGGATTTGACGAAACTTAGCAGGAAGCATTGCTATGATTTCTAATTGTGCCTATTGCGTTTTTTTCCGGTTCGTTGATTATTGATTGAGTTACGGCCCCTTGACATTTCTTGTCGGCGCTACTCCTCCTAAACGCCTTGTTGGATTTGACGAAACTTGGCAGGAAGCATCGGTAAGATGTCTAGTTGTGCATATCGCGCTTTTGTTCCAGTTTGCTGATTTTTGACGGAGTTATGGTCCTCTTACTTTATATTTCTTGTCGGCACTTCTCCTCCTAAACGGCTTGTTGGCTTTCTACGAAATTTGGCAGGCAGCCTCAGTATGATGTCTAGTTGTGCAAAGCGCGGTATATAAATAAAATCTTCGAAAAACAGCGGATCTTGTTAGTAACGACAGAGTTATGGCCCTTGATTTGTTGAACAATGTTATATTGTATTTTCCTTTGTTAAATCTGTAGTTACTTCATTTTTTATCTTATCTTTACCATATTTGTTCTAAACGCCCACCCATTTTTATCAAATTTCATTTATAGAAGAGAGTGGGACAAATTAAAAAATACCCATGCCAGACTAAACACAGCAGACTTATTGCCCATGATTACCAGGTGAGCGATCTAAGGCCAGCCTAGCCCTGTTGTTTTTGCAATGTTTTAAAAGAAGTACTGATGGGAAATGTATGTCGACATCCTTTGATATAAGAGCCATTTTAGCAAGTAGATCGTCCACAGGCCCTCTTGGGCCTCTTAGCATGGGGTCATGGTTGTGGGTGTTGTTATGTTTTGCATTTGTAAAAAAAAGTAATGAAGCGAATTTAATGATGAAAAACTTTGATATAAGAGCCGTTTTAGCTTATAGAGCATCCACAGGCCCTCATGGGCCTCTTGTTCTTTATTATTTATTAATGATCGCTAACCCCTGTACTATCTGAATTATATAAAGAGATTTTGCATGTTTTACATAGACTTACATTGGGAAAAACTTAAAACATCTTCAGTCGGCATTTGTGAGGGGACACTTTTTTCATCATTCCGAAAAACCTCAGGTGATCGATTAAGGGCCATTTTGGCTCTCTTGTTTACGTTACAAAATTAAAATTCAATGCGAATTAGATGCAACATTTTAACTGCTAATGATTTCATATATTAATCAAATGTACCGAATTAAGCAATGTCAACATATTCTCGAAAGGTATAACACGTTTCTTACGTTACTAACAAATATAAATGTATAGCTCTATAAGATAACAGAGATAACATGCATTTTCATAAAAATATTACACCAGTTGAGCTCATGATTCCTCTATTCATCGTCATCACTTTCTTCAAACTATTGGCTTACATACCTTCCCGCTCATTATCACTTTCTTCTTCAGTGTCAGTGTCAGGCTCTTTAAACATAATGTCAAGCAATTAATAGTCCAGTCAATTTCAATAATTTCGTCTTCTCTCATTTGTTTCTGCATCTGGTAGGTCTGGTTAATGTTGTTTAGTATGGCGCCACAAAACAAAATGGACGTGTGCATGTTCAAATGGATGATTACAGAAAAATGACACGGCGGCAAAAACTTTGGAGTTGTGGCCTTTACATTTTCGCAAAAACGTATTTGATATCATAATGATGTTTGCCATATAGGCAGCACACTATCCTCTCCGTGCTCTCCATACCTTTGTGTAGATTATACGAACAATCATCGTGCTGTTCGAGCAATCCAAAATTGGCACAAACCCTTTGTGCTTCTTAATCATCTTCAATGGGACTGCCTTGCCTCTCTGCACAAAGTCACTGGTTTTATCACAGCTTATAATGCAAAGAGCAAATATCAGACCCCTCAAATTCTATAATTTGTTTCACATTCAACATTGTCCTTTTTTTTATCACCCATGTGCCAAGGATGACATACGGTTGTACATGTATTTCTGAAAGAAATTGCAAGCAGGATCAGTACGTCTATGTCGATTAGGAGAATATGTCCGCGGAATACGTTCGCGGATATATTGGCACCCTACATATATCTACCTATATCATAGTATCAGACGAAGAGGGAGACTGATACTGTTTTTCCTCTACTTAAAGTCTTTGATTATGTTTTCCCAAGATTTTGAGATAAGTCTTGATTTCTATTTTCAAGGTGTTGAGGGACTGTTTATTTATTTCCCCTCAAGTCAGAGCTATGACTTTTTTTCCAACAAATCAAAGGCCGCATTTTTTTTTCTGGAAAAATCCCAAAACCCACCAATAGAAGTAAAAAATGATCAGTCAATGTGATCGGTCCCTCGTTTCCTCGTTTTATTTCACTTGCACCCGTAGTATCGATCGGGGTCGTAGCCTGGTTCCCTGGTCCACAATGCTTTGCACAGTACAAAGCATTGTGGGCCAGGGAACCAGGCTAGAGAGGTCGCACAGTAGTCATCTGACGCAATTTTAGTCACGTGACAGTACCGTTATCTATATAAACGAATAAACGAAATATACACACACAATGTTCAGCTTTACCCGACACACATATCACACAAGAGGTATGATATTTAATTGTTTACAAGCGCGGGCGATTCATCGGGACTTGTTCAAATGTTAAGCCCAGGATTTATATAGTGTTATAAAGGTATAATACACGTTCATTAATGTCAATGTATTATGGATGTTTATTGTAAAGCAACTTTTTAAAGGATTTCTTTATGGATTAAAGGCTCTGTGATTTAAATAGTATGTGATGTTATTAAAGGGACACACGGCAATCTTGACGTTTGTATCAAGTATGATTTTGACTTTTTTCAAATTGTCTTCGTTATTCTTTATTACAATCTCATCCTAATTACGCGTTGATACTTTCCGCTGTAGCTTACCCTTAGTCAGGGTCGATATATAAACTGGTTAAGAAACACATGCGTAAATGACGCTGTGTTCTCAAATATGGTTGTTGTATTTACCTGTATCTATTGACTATTATCGATTTTTTTGGCTTATCGAGGGTTATCGACGGCAGCGCGAGTGTAATGCGTACCGGTTCTACCAAAAACAACGATGGTGTTACCTTTTAATTTATAATTTTAAAACTATTTTACCGATTTTTGAAACTCATATACCGATAGAAAGAGTATGAAATTTCCTTTCTCGATAACTAATTTTTTATTTCTCGGCGATAAAGACTCTATTTCGCTGCTCAGAAACAGAATTCGCGAATATTGCCGTAGAAATTCCGGTTGCAAAATATTTTAGTGGTTAATGTATAGTGACCCTGCCTTAGTCTTTAGCCTTAGTAGTTGTGCAGAGTATCGTAGCGTGATAAAGGGTCGGATTTTAATGAGATTGAATATATTATTGGTGCAATATACTCAAAAGTTAGAATATACATGTTAGTTCTAATACAAATATGTTTAACTATTCTAATAATTAACATTCTTGCTTGCAAAAATGCAAAATTATGTAGAAAAACCAAGGATTTTATAGATAAATCCTTGGAAAAACTAACCGAACGCCGCGAGTTTTAAACAAAACAAAATTGCCGTACATTGCCGCTGATTGCATTCCGTTTACTCATCCCCATCCAAGTGGGGATAATTAACAATGTCAAAATTAAAATCATCTCTCTTGTCATAGATTTTGCTAATTATTTTACCATTTTCAATCGAGAAATCTAAATCAAGAAAAGAAGCGTACACCTACTCGAACAGATTATGGAACTCCCTCCCAGTCAGCCTCATCGACGCACCATCCCTCGAAGTGTTCCAGACGAGGATGGTTGCTATGACGGAGTGACCAGTTACAAGATGTTTTTAACCTGTTTTTAACTGCACTACCGACCCTCCCTCACGTGTACATAGTTCACAATGTGCGAGTATGCTCCAGAGGAGTCCTGCACAGTAACGGAAGAAGAAGAATGACGAGATTGGCCGAGCGTTCACGAAATTAAACGAGATGCGATCGGAACTATTCGCCCATTTCCGTACTCGGTGTTTTAATTAAACGAGATGTTGCGAATGTTTACCTTCCGTGAAACTTCCTGGTTCTCTTTCTGATTGTCTACATACTATTATACAACCTATACAACTGGGTACCAGAGTGAAAAATGGAAATCCCAAGATATTGGATTTATTGGTGGAAATTCTCAAGAGTTAATTATTTATTACAACTAGTGTATATTCTTTCAGTATTCATTTGATAAAAAAGTCCTTTTCAGGAGAAAACAAATAAACGAAAGTAAACATTGAAAGAACTTGTGAATGAACACTCACTAATTCTTGTTGTGTAACTCATTGTTTCTGAAGGTAAATACATTTGACTTGTTTATCACTTTGAGTTTGTGTTGTTCAAGTTTATGCGTGGTCCGTGGGTTCGACTGAGAAATAAAAGTTCAACTGGTTAGTTAACATGTCTAACAGGGCACTCGTTTTGACGTTTTTTTTATACTGAAGTTCTGCCCATTCCCCTCCCCTAAAAGCAGCTGCCTAAACGTATATATTTCTTCCCTTTTCATGTTAAAGTCATGAACAGGCAAATTTGATAACATTCATACACCATTTCTAATCCTGTGTATCACAAAGTAAATGTATAACTTACATATTTTGAGAATTCAAACTCCATAAGGCTATAACAAACCAGGTCAAACCCCAAAACCGGAACGTCAAATTAATTAGGAATTATCATTTCATAATTCATTTTACGCATATTCAGTCATGGGTATTTTAAGAACATGTGAATACACCTATACTTTGATTGGCACATATAAATTAGTCTCATTTATTTGACATCTGGGGTGCTTTTTTAACATATGAACATTTATAAATGCACCCTGTGACGTCTCATTGCGTTTGACCAAAAAACGTGTGGACAATTTCAGATTCTGTGCATACATGTCTTGTATGACTTCACTGCACTGACACCTGCGTTTTGTCGTTCAAACAATGCATAGTACCTAGATTTAAACTAATGTATTTATTATCAAACTGTTTTTTGGATTAAAATTTTAGTGTGAAATGGATAACAAATGACTATTCTTCACTTTAGGTAAGTTGTGCACTTATAAAATTCAGTGTATCAGTTTAATTGGAATGTTTATGTCTAGCGCAGAGAGTCTTTGCAGAAAGTCCACACATAAAAAAGTCACAAACGCTTATGCACGTCGGAGGACTGCCGCATATCAAAAATCGTCTCGCTATTCGTAGACGTGTATTTATTGCACTAAACATGACCTGAACACCTGGACAGACTTCTTATAAAAGGTTTTGTAGTGTAATCTTGCCATTATTTGATGGATTAGTTTCTTTAAAAATGTCCCGGTTAATTTTTATTTTTTTATATTTATTTTAATTGGGAGTTTTGGCATCCCACGAGGGTTCTTATATGGTCTTGAAACACTAACATAAATATCTCTATCCATCTCTATCTATTGATACTGCAACACCTCCTTTCGAAGATTATGTGCAGGTTTCTTGGGTAGAATCAGTACTAAGCAATGTGGATTAATTATCTTGCTAAAGAATAAATAACACGATTATGGCGAGGATCGAACCCACAACCTTTCGATCTGAAGTCTGGTGCTCTTCCACTGAACCACACACTCCACTGCAAAGCTGTATTGCCAACTATGGTTGTCTCTACCTGTATCTATCGATTTTTGGCTTATCGAGAGTAACTGAGAATTTGACACATACATATATCATATATTGGTTGAATTCCGTTCAGCAGTTTAGGAGGTAGAGGTGCGTGGTATTACCGGTATACCGGTTAACACCGGTATTTTGGGTATTTTGCTTGGGCGGTTTGCATCGCGGTACGTTTGGGTCCATACCGTTACTTCGGCTCTTTCCGTCATGGCATGACCCGAGACATATACGGAAATTGTCGAAGAAAAAAATATGTTTTATTTCTCTATTTCACGTTTTTTGCTGCTTCATCAACTGTTCATTGTGAATATAACACATTTAATCAAAATGTAACTGTGATAACTATAGACAATCTCAATAAAAATAAGAAAAAAACAATCAAATACATCATCCGTTATTGTTGAAAGAGAAAGTGCAGAGCCTGTTGTTGCGGTGAAAGTTGAAGTTTCATCGCCCGCTACTTCGATTCATACAGTCCAACATACTATAAGCAATATATATACGTCAAGTTCAATCTCATTAAAATCAGACCTGTTATCACGCAACGATACTCTACACTACTCTAAGCCTGTAGCGGAGAGTATCAAAGCATAAATAGGATTTTAATGAGATTGAAGTCAAGTTCACAATCACAATATAAGTCAAACTCAGAGAGAGCGATGGCCATAACCAACAAAATGGCCCGGTTCATCATAAAAGACTTGAGGCTAATCGGATTGTCAAAAGTCCGGAATTTAAGGATGTTGTATCTGCTTTGAATAATGGGTACACTCTGCCATAAAGGATTAAGTCCTATGTTATCCTGCAATATATGAATTCATGTTTTTGCAGCTACAAAGCTTACACGGTATATTTTCTCTTCCTCTTTTATATATATATATATGTTGACCATTGCTCTGTCTTTTTTTAAATGGCAATGTCACATTAATTTGTGTCAAGCAGCTGACAAAAAGTTGTGTAGTAATTACTGGAGGCACTTGATTGTCATTCAGTACCTCAAACTTCAATAAGTATGATCGGGTGCACTTGATTTTTTCTAAGCTATTGAAGTGAGTATGCAGGAATTTAGTTCTCTGATTTATCGGCGAATGTTTAATGCGTTTTTGTAATGTGAAATGCATGCGGGAGGTTGTGGATTTAGTCCCAGGCTGGGTCGCACCAAAGACGGTACACATACATGGCTTACAGTTGTACTAATTATAAATATACTTCTGTTCCAGGAAAAAAAGCTGTGAATTAGCATTACTATTCTGCTGCGAGTAACACGTCATAACATGACAGATTTAGAAAGACGGGTAGACAGTCACGATCAAAGAAACGGGTGCTTAGGTAACGCCAGGATGGCAAACAATGATACTGACATTGAATATGATTCAATAAGAGAAAATGGTGAAGTAGACATTCATCAGCTACTGATTCATATTGATGAAGAAATGGGCTCAGACGATTTAGATGCATTGAAATTTTTGTGTCGTGATGAGATTTCAGGTATTTTTAGAATTAATCCTTACTATACTAAATTCAAACATATTACATAATATGAGTGTTCCACAAAATGCCTTAAAAACTTTAAAGAAAAAAGGATTTTTTTATTTGTTTATTTTTTTTATATATTTTTTTGACTACTTCTCTGAAACTACTGGATGGATATTCATGAAACTTTACAGAAATGTTACCCATGAAGTCTAGTTGATCCTTGCAAAAATTCATGTTGATGTGAAATCCAAGATGGCCACCAAAGCTAAAAATAGATTTTTAAAATACACGTTTGTAGAGACTACTTCTTGAAAACTATAAGTGATATTGATATGGGACTTTTTCAAAAATGATCAGCATGACATGATGTTGATCCTTGTCGAAAACTATTTTGATTTGACGTTAAACATGGCTGCCAGTGGCCATCTTTGTTTACATAGAGTTATTTAGTAAAAACTTGTAGCGACTACTCCTCTGAAATTACTTGGAGGATTTTCATGAAACTTTACAGGAATGTTGCTCTTGATGTCTAATTGATCCTAGCAAAATTTCAGGTCGGCCAGAATTCAAGATGGCCACCACAGCTAAAAATAGATTTTCAAAAAATAAGTTTGTAACGATAAGTGATATTGATATGGGACTTTTTCTAAAATGATCAGCATGACATGATGTTGATCCTAGTTGAACATTATTTTGATTCGACGTTAAACATGGCTGCCAGTGGCCATCTTTGTTTACATAGAGTTATATAGTAAAAACTTGTAGCGACTACTCCTCTGAAACTACTTGACGGATGTTCATGAAACTTCACAGGAATGTTGCTCTTGATGTCTAGTTGGTCCTAGAAAAATTTCTGGCTGGCCAGAAGTTCAAGATGGCCGCCACGGATAAAAATGGATTTAAAATAAATAAATTTGTAGCGACTACTTCTTAAAAACTGTAAGTGATATTGATATTTTCTAAAATGATCAGCATGACAATCAGACATGATGTCATCAAAAGAAGTTCATCTGACAAGATAGGAACGTAACTGCCGATATAAGATTTTATCTCAGGCACCCTGTTTCTCGGCAGAATTATACAGATCGACATGATAAATATATATACTAGTAACTTACATATTTGAGAATCCACACTATGTAAACACAATATAAACGGCTTTAACCAGCCAGGCTAAACCCCAAAACTGGAGCATTGAATTAAGAGTTACCAACTCATAATTCTGTTGTAATACACATATTCAGTCAAGATTATTTTTAGAAAGCGTTTATAAATTGTAATTTTAATGGGCACATATACATTATTATATGACCTGTACACCTCATGTCCTGGATAGAGTTTTGATAAACATTTTTGTAGTGTAATTTTAATGTTATTTGGCGGGATTATCATTATATAGCTGCTTTTAGAAACAAACCAGTTTCATGAGTCTGATGATTACAAAGGGTGAAAGACTAACCAGAGCTGAAGATAATTTTAGATTGCAATGAGTATATAAATTTACTCATCAGATTCAAATCCAAACTATGTAAAGTAAAACACAATATAAATGGCTTTAACCAGCCAGGCTTAACCCCAAAACTGGAGCATCAAATTAAGAGTTAGTACTAGTCTGTTACCAACTCATAATTCTGTTTACACATATTCAATCAAGATTATTTTAAGAACGCGTTTATAAATTGTAATTTTAATGGGCACATATACATTATTATATGACCTGTACACCTCATGTCCTGGATAGAGTTTTGATAAACGGTTTTGTAGTGTAATTTTAATGTTATTTAGGGGGATTATCATTATATAGCAGCTCGTCAGTTAGTCTGACGATTACATAGGTGAAAGACTAACCAGAGCTGAAGATAATTTTAGATTGCAATGAATATATAAATTTACTCATCAGATTCAAAATGAATTAGTAAAAAGAACTCGTTCAGAGTAAACATTTCTTTAAATAGTTCAGGCTTTAAAAATGGATGTGAATTAATACATTTTAAAAGAAACAACTATTTATGAAAGTTAATTAAAAACGAAAGAAACTCTTTATGACCATAATATTAGACACTTGCTTCAATGGAACAATTTTCATCATGTAAATATGCCATATTGGAATAAACTGTTCCACAGGACAATACATACACATATAATACTCATGTTAACAATTTAAAAGTTTAGAGTATTTGTAGTAAGTTTATGAGTAATGATACAAGTTCAAAAAACTGATTTTTTTTTGTAAAAAAAACTATAAGTAAAATACCCCAAAAGTAAGCTTATCTACAGCTCTTGTTACTAACACAAGATATATTGCAGAATTGTCAACATTATCAGCTCTTAAAACAACTTTGTTTACCCAAAACCTTGGTAGAGCCTCGGTTCTGATAAAAACACTTAATACCTCATCCTCGGGTTGGAATTCCCTAACTTCACTGGATACCCATGAAAGATTCTTATATTCTTACTATGACTATGTTACATGTTCATAGGATTGTATAAATTGTTTTCAGTCGCAAAACTGGAGGCAGCCAAATCAGCACTTGATGTTTTTGAGTCCATGAAAAAGAAAGTCCTAATTGATGTGAACAATTATAACTTCCTTCTCGAGTGCCTGGGAAGAATACATCGGTTTGACCTTGTCAAAAAACTCGGGTATGAACCTGCTGCGGTGAAGGCAATTCTTCCAACAATAAAGAAGATCAATCTGTTCAGGTATTATACATTTCCATAACAATAATAAAGCAAGTTTTAATTATTTTTTCCAAAATGTTTATGCTCCACAAGGGAGGCGTATTCTTAATTTTCCATAGCCAAAATGTTGAGATTTTACCTTATTTTCACTAGGTGATAAAATCTGTGTTACTCGGTATTTATCCTTAGGTTCTATAGTAAAATAAAAATCTTTGGCAGAGTAAAAAACATGATAATTTTGAAGATTCAGATTTGAAAGATATATTCAATCAATTTCCGGTGTGCATGAAATATGCATTTTTTTTTAAATAATCACACTGTAAATACCTTAATTTTAACGGTAAACTTGGTTGAACATCTAGGATAAAGACCGAGACTATCACCTACCAGAATGTAGAGGTGTGTTAAATTTCTGGTCATTGATCCGTTTATTTTGATGATTCTTAATCAAAATTATGAATACAGAAATCGCCCCATTTGTCTGTTCGTCGTGAGGAAGCTATCCAGCTGGCTTGGGGAACGTCGGTGGTTCTACCCAGGTGCCCGCCCGTGCACGAAAATTGCCCGGAGGGGCACCTGGGGTCTTCCTCCACCAATGGAAGCTGGAAAGTCGCCATTTGACCTTAGCTGTTGGTGCGACTATAAAATCCAATTCAATCAATCAATCGTCTGTTCGTCATTCGTCTGATGTAATCATGTTTCAGTCATAACGATGAAAGCACTGAAGGAAATTGTATGAAACTTCACAAAAATGTTAGTCACAATGAGAAAGTGTGTCATGCACAAGAATCAGGTCTGTACCTCGAGGTCAAGGTCATAGTTGGAGGTCAAAGGTAAAAAAAAGTTAGGGGGCATTTGTCACTTACTGTGACATTTCTTAATTTCAGTAGTTGTTGATTTTTTTGAAGATGACAAAACTAGCCTATTAGTTACATTATTAAAATTTGTTGCAAACTGATCTTTCAGAACCATGCTTATGGACATAGCTGATGATCTGGAGGAGAAAGAGTTTGACAAAATAAAATTCCTGCTGTCCGGGAAGATAAAGAAGAAGAAGATGAAAGACCAGAGTACGTTGTTGGACATGTTCATATTTATGGAGCAGGAAGGATTATTGGCACCCAACAGAACTCAGGAGCTGAGGGATATGCTGCACGCCATTAATAGGGTTGATTTAGCACGCCTGGTAGAAGAGTTCGCAGGTAATTTGTGCCATATCGGAAGGGACTTATACTTGTATAATATATTTATAATCCCGCTTCCACTAAACGAAGCGGGGACTATCTACTGGGTATCGCGTTGTACGTAATGTTGCGTAACACATGTTTGTCCTGGCGCATCGCATAAAACACTTTTATTAGTACTTGCATTCCTCAAACGGTTTTGAATGGGTTGTTCCCAAACTTCATATACACATTATTTAATAACTGATGTCCCTTTACATCACCCATTATTGACTGGTCAATTTATTACTGAAATATGGCCCTTTGTTTGAGTTAGAATTTAAGCCGGGTATTCATCACAATCAGTGATAGTTTGTCAGTAGTAAAAATGTTTAGTGTCCTAAGTCTGCATTGTTTTACTTACCAATATTGAGATATTATTATATTTTATAGGGTTGCCAAGTCGACGACCAGAGCCAGTACTCACCCCGTCTAATAATGCATCCAGGCAACAAAATGGTATCCAAGGCAACCCTCTACATTCACTACACATAGGGTCTGCAGGAGGGGCTGACCGGATTTCTGAGAGAAATGTCTTGCATGGTATTGTCCTTTTGTTTTATATTTATTTGTCTGTTTGGTTATATATACGTTTGACAATTTCAGAAAATTGCAATATGGACATTTGAAAATTTAAGTATGAATCTTGTTTTTTAAAATTGACACATGTTGTTGTTGTTGTTGGATGTGTACATAATATACACTCTTATTGCTGTCATTCTTTATCTTAAATGCCTCTTGTTAACAGGACTGCATTAAAGTTGTAAAACATCGTTTTTATTTATAACGTTCATTCTCATCCGGTCATTTTGCAAGAAATTTCTGAGAAAAATGTATCCAAAATGGGGATTTGAAATCAGACAAAGCCAAAAGAAGATGAGGTACACTAAAAACAAAGCTTTTATTATAATTGTAGCATGGCCGCTGACATATATTTTGTATTTGCACAGTTGTAAATCATTTATTGAAAATAAAATCCTGGTGTACTCTGACTACAACTACCAGTTATCGGAAGTTAGAGTATGGCAGACGGATGCAATGGATATGCTACAAAACAAATGGAGTATGGTCTTTTCTTGTTGGTTGCAGAGATTTTTTTCACCCTTTTGGGAATGGTACCGGTACACTGACTAGTCAGTTGGGAAAATTTGCGTTGTTTTGCCTTAAATTGGAAAATGTTCACTATCAACATGATCAAACAAAAACAGTATTAACACATTACGGCCCATTACCATGTATACATTCTCTTACAGTATGTCATTACCCTCACCTAAAAGAATATATTTCCCCACTTCTTCTGTTTAAAATGTCATTCTAAATATTTAAAAATTTTTTTTTTTTTTTTTTGATTGGGATATTTTTTTACTCCAATTGGAAAAAAACATACTTTTTGGCATTGGGAATGGTACCGTTTTTCGGTACCACTTATATAAGGAAAAACAACAACACTGGGTTGATTTAAACAGCTTGATGGTCTACTTGCAGTATAACGTTTTAATATAAATCAAACAACTCCCTATTACTTATCACAACAAATGCTTTTTATACAGGACTGAAATCAGTTGAGCATCAACGATAAACACCGAGTCTATCACCTACCCAAATGTGGAGGGGTGTCATGTTATTGACCATCTATTGGTCAAATTCTTGTCATGATTTTATGTTAAAATTGTGAATAGTCCAATATCCCTGTTATAAACAATATATATTACCCATATATATATTACATTCTATTCAAATCTTAGTACTTTACATATTGCTACCCTAAAATAGCGTATGTAGCGACATACAACCCTTCACTGTTTATAATTCTTTTACAGTTAATCCACAACGACAAAATGCTTTGCCAGTTCGGAATGGTACCAATAATGGCCTTGCAGCACGCACAAGTGTTCCAGCAAATGACAGGCCACCTCTTGCACGTGCACCGCCTATTGATCGGTCACCAAGCGCGGGCACAATATCTGTTCCGAGTGAAGGCAGTTTTGATGCTGAAAATGCGGAAATAGGTATAAAACCATTAGTTTCTATTGCAGTTGTTTTAACCCCTAACCCGCTACATATATATAATTGACTGTTGTTTCTTTGAATTAAGACAGAAAAAATGGTGTTTTTGGGGAAATGACTGATCAGCAGCCAGACATTGTAACCTGATCAGCTGTTCTGGGTTTACAATGGACGCAAAGGCTATTATATCCATGCTTAGCGGGTTAAGGGTTAACCTATGAGAGTAATCTTAAAGGGAGACATGGCGACTTCCCTTACCTACATCGTTCTGTCGACTTGTGGCTGTTCACCTTGGAGGCCTCCTGCGGATACGGGTAAGATCTGGCACGAAGACAGTCTCCCTTGGAAAGAAACAGATCATTATTACGGTTAAATATCATGTATTATAACATGTTTTTTGAGTTCAATTGAATGAGCAAGTGAAATTATTTTTGTTACAATTGAAAAACAAATAGTGAGAAAATACATGATAAATCACTGTAAACAACGTTCCATTCCTGTTCTAATGTCCTTAAAATGTAAAATAAAGCACAACAATGAAATCTTTTTCTCTCTCCGAATGGTTATTGCATTGACATTGTACCCCATCCCAGGTCACGCATGGTGTTTTGTTAATTCATTCAACGTCATTTTTTCCAAGAAGCAGTTTAGGAACAGGTTCTTGTTTTGTTATGTAATTATTATACGATGGCGGATATGCCATCAGCATTTAAATTGCCAACTGTATTGACGTTATTGTGGTAGCATACGCAATGGCATAGATTTTTGCTTGTTTAATATGAAACAATTGGAATTTGAAATTTTAGTTTATTTTTTTAAAAAAAGCTTAATTTGGATTGCTTAGCTCTCGCGTTTATGGGTTACTATGACGATGTATAAAATGTCTTTATATAGTTCTTATTATAAACCGATGTCAGCTGTCACATAAAGGATACAGTGCTTAATATTTTGTGTACATTTTATTGCTAACTATTTATTTCTATGTAATTTTGGATTACCCCTCCAACGTATAATATCATATATTTTACCATGATATTTCAAGCTAGATGAGTGTATTATAATTTGTTTTTAGCTCGACTGATCTGACCGTATTGCGGTGTCCGTCGTCCGTCTGTCCGTAAACTTTTTTGTAGCGACTACTCTTCTGAAACTTCTGGATGGATTTTCATGAAACTTAACAGAAATGTTGCCCATGATGTCTAGTTGATCCTAAATAAAATTCATGTTGATGTGAAATTCAAGATGGCCGACAGAGATAAATTTTTAAAGAACAAGTTTGTAGTGACTACTTCTTGAAAACTGTAAGTGATATTGATATGGGTCTTTTTCTAAAATGATCAGCATGACATGATGTTGATCCTTGTCGAAAATCATTTTGATTGACATTAAACATGGCTGCCAGCGGCCATCTTTGTTTACATATAGTTATATAGTAAAAACTTGTAGCGACTACTCCTCTGAAACTACTTGACGGATTTTCATGAAACTTCAGAGGAATGTTGCTCTTGATGTCAAGATGGCCGCTACAGCTAAAAATAGATTTTTAAAAAACAAGTTTGTAGTGACTACTTCTGGAAAACTATAAGTGATGTTGACATGGGACTTTTTCTTAAATGATCAGCATGACATGATGTTGGTCCTTGTCGAAAATTATTTTGATTCAACATTTAAACATGGTTGCCAGTGGTCATCTTTGTTTATATAGAGTTATATATAAAACCTTGTAATGACTACTCCTCTGAAACTACTTGACGGATTTTCATGAAACTTAACAGGAATGTTGCTCTTGATGTCTAGTTGATCCTAGCAAAATTTCGGCCCAGCCGGATATTCAAGATGGCCACCATGGCTAAAAATAGATTTTTAAAAAAAAAATTGTAGCGACTTCTTCCGGAAAACTATAAGTGACATGATGTTGGTCCTTGTTAAAAAAATATTTTGATTCGAGATTAAACATGGTTGCCAGCAGACATCTTTGTTTATATAGAGTTATATATAAAATCTTGTAACAACTACTCTGAAACTACTTGACAGATTTTCATGAAACTTCACAGGAATGCTGATTAAGCTATCAGAACCTATCAGTAGAGCTTCAAGGTCATTGACCTCTTGTTGACTATTTCAGCTGAGATTCCACAAGGCCTTTTCCTGCAGATTGCCAATGACCTAAAGCACCAGTTTATTGACGTTGGAATTGAATTAGGGTTCAGCAATGATGATCTAGATACATTCACACACAGATTTCCAGATCCCAGTGAGAGAACCAGGGAACTGCTTAACACTTGGAGAAATGCCAAACTGGATAAGGGCCAGGTAAGTGCAGAAGGGTTTAAAGAAAAGAAATGTTGTTCTTTTGTAGGCCAAGGTATGCAACCGATGAACACCAAACAACCAGCCAACAACCCAAGCTAAGTGTGACAATAGTGCATACAAAACACTTTTAAATGCCTCTGTTGACTTTTGGTGTATTTAATAAATATACTGTTATAAAATATATGTTTTACTGTATTTTCCTCCATTGTTTGAAAAATCACGTTAAAATTCCCAGTTGTGATGATATGAGTTATAAGTGTTCCTAAAGAATAGAAAAATATCACTGTTAGCTGTAGGTCTGTAAGTATTCAGGGAAGACAATAACAGTTGTAAGACTCCACTGTTAGCTGTAGGTCTGTAAGTATTCAGGGAAGACAATAACAGTTGTAAGACTCCACTGTTAGCTGTAGGTCTGTAAGTATTCAGGGAAGACAATAACAGTTGTAAGACTCCACTGTTAGCTGTAGGTCTGTAAGTATTCAGGGAAGACAATAACAGTTGTAAGACTCCACTGTTAGCTGTAGGTCTGTAAGTATTCAGGGAAGACAATAACAGTTGTTAGACTCCACTGTTAGCTGTAGGTCTGTAAGTATTCAGGGAAGACAATAACAGTTGTAAGACTCCACTGTTAGCTGTAGGTCTGTAAGTATTCAGGGAAGACAATAACAGTTGTAAGACTCCACTGTTAGCTGTAGGTCTGTAAGTATTCAGGGAAGACAATAACAGTTGTAAGACTCCACTGTTAGCTGTACATGTAGGTCTGTAAGTATTCAGGGAAGACAATAACAGTTGTAAGACTCCACTGTTAGCTGTAGGTCTGTAAGTATTCAGGGAAGACAATAACAGTTGTAAGACTCCACTGTTAGCTGTAGGTCTGTAAGTATTCAGGGAAGACAATAACAGTTGTAAGACTCCACTGTTAGCTGTAGGTCTGTAAGTATTCAGGGAAGACAATAACAGTTGTAAGACTCCACTGTTAGCTGTAGGTCTGTAAGTATTCAGGGAAGACAATAACAGTTGTAAGACTCCACTGTTAGCTGTACATGTAGGTCTGTAAGTATTCAGGGAAGACAATAACAGTTGTAAGACTCCACTGTTAGCTGTAGGTCTGTAAGTATTCAGGGAAGACAATAACAGTTGTAAGACTCCACTGTTAGCTGTAGGTCTGTAAGTATTCAGGGAAGACAATAACAGTTGTAAGACTCCACTGTTAGCTGTAGGTCTGTAAGTATTCAGGGAAGACAATAACAGTTGTAAGACTCCACTGTTAGCTGTACATGTAGGTCTGTAAGTATTCAGGGAAGACAATAACAGTTGTAAGACTCCACTGTTAGCTGTAGGTCTGTAAGTATTCAGGGAAGACAATAACAGTTGTAAGACTCCACTGTTAGCTGTAGGTCTGTAAGTATTCAGGGAAGACAATAACAGTTGTAAGACTCCACTGTTAGCTGTAGGTCTGTAAGTATTCAGGGAAGACAATAACAGTTGTAAGACTCCACTGTTAGCTGTAGGTCTGTAAGTATTCAGGGAAGACAATAACAGTTGTAAGACTCCACTGTTAGCTGTAGGTCTGTAAGTATTCAGGGAAGACAATAGCAGTTGTAAGACTTCAACAGTGAATTGACTTGACCTGTGTTAAAATGTGTTTGTGGGGAAACTTAATTCAACTTCAAACTGCTCAATTATCCAATTAGTCCATCCCTCCACAATCCCTGCTTTTTGTTTCGAATCCTGTTCATGTTCCCATTAATTATCCACCAAATAGTCTCTATAGGACATAACTATTTATTTAGTGGATACCTGTGTATTTTATTAAATGTGACCGTTTTTTTTCTTTTAAAGTTACTTACACTGGGCACCATTTCGCGACCTGGGCACCATAGTCTCGACCTGGGCACCACGACGTTTCAAAAAATTTGATTATAGCATTTTATATGGCATATATTATTCAGTTTTTTGTACCAGAGCATCCGTCTGTCCATTACACAGTTGTATGAAGGTCAAATATTAGCGTAGACCTGCAGATCGTTGAAGAATGGTCACAAAATTCTGATTTTGACAAATCAACAATGAACTCTTGCAAAGTCCAAATGCTCTACTCGATTAGATTTTGGCATTTTTTCAATTATTTTGCTTTCAAAGTAAAGGTTGGACATATTTGTCCGGAATGACATTCCCCGATTTTGGGGAATTGGACCTAAAACGTCTTGATAAAAAAACAACACAATTTCACACTCACCTTATGATGAACATTTCTGCGCTGGGCACCATAGCGGAAAATGCACGTTGACAATTTTAATGCATAACAATAGCGTTATGGTGCCCTTGATTCCCCACCGCGACAGTGCTCAGTTACATCAAAGAAGAATACCAAAAGAAAATAATTTCTTAAAGTAACTAACCCGCCAAATAACGGTAAAACTGCACTACAAACCCGTATATCAAAACTATCCAGGGGCTCAGTTCATATAATAACGATATGTGACTGAAAACTGTTGGTAAAATGAATTATGAGTTGGTAACTCTTAATTCGACGCTCCAGTTTTGGAGTTTGGCCTTGCTGTTTAAATCTGGTTATATTGTGTCGATAGAGTTTGAATTCTCAAAATATGCAAGTTATATATATACATCGTCGTAAGTAGGTTTAGAATAGGTTTAAAATTGAGCCTGTTGATGGCGGGATAGGGACTTTAGCACACACATACAAAGCACATGTTTAGAAGGTTTACAAGTCGAGTTAATGCAGATTTTGTTAATTCATGCGAAAATTAGTCCAGTAAGGAAATCTCCCTATTTCCAGCCCAAATTTCCCTATTTTGGAGACCAGTAGACAATCTCTGTACTTTATCTGTTGACATGTATGACATTATAGAAATTCATGACAATCTTAACCCGCTAAGCACGACTATAATAGCCTTTGCATCCATTGTGAACCCAGCTTAGCCGTCGGCTGCTAATCAGTCATTTCCCTAAAACATCCCCCTTTGTCACATAAATTGAATGGTCTTAATTCAAAGATTGTACCGAAAGTTGTTTGCTCTTAAGAGTTAACACATGTATCCTGTACTTCTGCCATAATCTGCATGCTTCAATCACTTCTTTTTTCAGATTGTGCCAGGTCTGCGTTTTGTTTTAACTAGACTGGGATGCAAAACAGCAGCAGACGCTTTAAATCATTGGATTGAAGAGCTGTCAGATACTACAGGTCAGAGGTCACAAGTGCAGGGTCAAAGGTCACAGATTGACATAGCAGTAACAAGACCTGGTTTAGACCATGAGATTAACTTCACATCTTCCAGAGGTATGCATTAATCAGTGGTAGGCTTTGCATGGATCTTAACCCCTTTCGCGCCGAATTTCAAATGTCATCTGCTTAAATTTGAATTCAACCCTTCCGATGCTTTTTCATATATAAAGTGTTTTTGGAAAAAGTCTTACTGACTGGCGAACAGTGTAAACTTTAATCATCACATTATATGCAGATTGATCTGTGTTTACATTGGTCGTAAACATCATGTTTTTGACTGTGGCAGCAAAAGGGTTAAAGGGACTGGAGGCGATCTGAAAGAGTGTGATCGGTGTCTCTCCAAATACAAATAAAAACCGTCATAACGTGCATCAGTTTCATGTGAAATGTGCATATCCATTAAAATAAAGCAGCATGCAGCTGTCGGTTTAATTAAGAAATAATAAATACGTACCTGTATTTTATCGGTGAATAAAATACAGTTAGGAGTTCGGATGCATAGTAATTGGCACGAGTGATTTAATTACTCGCATCCGAACGAATAACTATTTTATTCACCGATAAAATACAGGTACGTATTTATTATTTTGATTCTAACACGACAATAACCCCATTATTTACGCTATTGTGGGGGCACTATATTATCGCGGAGGTCAAGGTAATCAGGCTGCTATGTTTGCAGGCTGTTCCATTGGGCGCCCCCGTATGTAAGTTCTGCGTGGTACAGTATGTTTAAATACACTAGTCACGTAACAAACCAATTAAGTCATTGCTTACGTCATACAGCTTACAAACGTTCTCAGCTTGTTCAAGATGCTTATTAATGTTATGTGTATTGGTGGGGGGCGCAAGGTTTGGGAGCATGGCAAGTTTGTTGCAATTATAATTTCATTAAAAATACTGTTGAGTTTGTCTTCGTGACGTATATTTACCCAAATGTTTATTTACTTTCGTTCTGTGACGTTACCTGTTTAACAAGTGACGTCATTTAACGTGGCGCTTCCAACGGACGAAAAATACGCTGGGAATTAATGGAACAGCCATATTTCATCGTAAAATAACATACAGTTGTCTCTCTTCTTTGTGTATATGAAAGACTGGCCAGGTCATGTTAGAATTATTGTTTTTGAAAATGTTTGATAGGAAAAAATTGACAACTCGGATGTTTTTTGTTTCTAAATCAAAAAAATAATTTAAATGTCATTTATATTGCTAACACATGTATACATAATTCAAATAAAGTGTACTTCGATCACAAAAGAATTTATAAGATTCTTAAAGCATCATAGGACTTAATATATAAGTGATTAAGTGACAAAAACTAGCCAAGGGTAACTTGTCCCTGAGTCGGACAGGTTATTGGTTCTCGGCACCTCTGTCTATTTATGTTCATGCTCATGCTTGCTGAAACCATCTGGTTTCTTCCTCAGTGTTTAATGTATCATTCAATGTCAACTGTTTAGTGGTACCAGCGTTTTTGCTGGGATTACGTCATACTTTTCGTACTCACCAAAATTCGCCCTTGAGGCAGACATTTTTTGCAACTTCAGTAGTTGGTCATAAAAATTGCTTCGATGTTGCCATAAGATCAAATAAAGAAATTGTCCTTGTTTTTCTTCTTGTACGTATATAAATGTCCTTACACAAATTACATATTTTAGATGTCTTCTTGTGTAAAATGTTCGGGTATTTGCTCCTGACTTCATTCTTCGTCTTTAGGGCATAAATATTCAGACATGCCCCAAAGTCGAACATGTAATTGCCCTTGAGTCAGACTATAAAGGTAGCTGGAGAAATCAATAGATTAGGGGTAATTCTTGTTGTTTTGAATGAAAGAAATAATTGGATTGCCTCCCTTTCATACCAACAGTTATTGACCGTTTCCATTTGAAAAAGATACAGTTGAGTAAGATATTCAACCATCAATAACTATGCAAGTCAGGGGCAAGTTCGACTTAAGCGAGTTACTCTAAAGGGACACATGACAATCTTGAGTTTTATTCAAGCATTAAGATTAGCACCTCGATTTATTAATCCTGCCTCATTTTGACTTTAAAACTGCTTGTATATGAGATTTCTAGTTTCTTCAATATTCTACTAAATATTTATATATATTATTGGTGCAATATTATCAAAAGTTAGTAATATGTAAAACAATTTGATTTGAACTATTCTAATAAGTAATAGATAGAGTATGGGCGTAGACCATTGAGGTGTTTAAATTAACCAACGAGATGAAACCATACTCTATTTGTTTTGTACCATGTCCATGTCAGCTCTATTTCACTTATTATCACTATTATTCTAACTGTTACTCTGACAGGTCTTATTTTCAATTAAACGATTTACACCTGTGCTATTACAAAGAGAATTGTCAGTGACCATGCTACAACTACCAGTTATTGGAAGTTAGAGTATGGCAGGGAGCTGAAATGGACATGCTACAAAACAAATAGAGTATGGTTTCATCTCGTTGGTTAATTTAAACACCTGCGTACCTCGATGGCCTATGCCCATCTCGATGTTTAAATTAAACAACTCAATGAGACCATACTCTGTCTATTACTTGTAGTACACTATTTATTCTGACGGGTGTTATTTTCAATTAAACGATTTACACCTGTGCTATTACAAAGGGAATTTTCAGTGACCATGCTACAGTTAATATTAATGATTGCAAATATGCAAGTAATGTTGATAACTAACGGGACACCGTGAGTTTTAAACAAATCAAGATTGCCATGTGTCCCTTTAAACCTACTTGCATATATTTAAAAAACATGGTTTTGTTCTTATTCTACCATAGGTTTAAATATATTATATATACTTAACGCCATCAAAAACGGAAGTTTGGTGTGCACGTGATTTTCGCATAATTCCGATTGTAATACATGAATTTGATCACCAGATTTATAGGGAATGTGGAGAATTTCTAACATACATAACACTACAATCAATCTTGGAGACATTTTAATTAAAAATAAACAAACACACACAAAAAAAAGTTGTACTTTTAATGATGTTAAGTATATAAGCAAAATAATCAACAGTAATGTGCAAAAATAATTTGCTTTAGATATTCTTATAATTGATATTTATGATTGAGCAAATGCAAGTTATGTTGAAAAACTAACGAACAACACGAGTTTTTGAAACATCAGCATTGCTGTGTGCCCCTTTACCTCTAATATTTGCATATTAGATGAAGCCAGACCACCAATGGATGATTTTCAACCCCAGGGACCTCCAGGGGACAATAATTACACCAGTTGTAAGTATTATTTCTATTTAAGAACGGATCTTCATTTTCAGAGTTTATGCAGTTGTAAACATCAATGGACATGTAAATGTTGTAATTCTATATGCTTTTTGGTAAATTTGCCATTCACTGCAGGTTTTTAAAACCACATAAACATTGAAAGAAATGGGAATCCATTCTTATATTTACATTATTTTCCCTTTACTAGAGTACCAACAATATCGTGCCTTGGGCGAATGACAAAGATAAAAAGTGCAAAAAGGATAACTACTGTCAGTGTATTTTACACCGTGGAATAGCCATTTCCTATTGCGACACATTGGATGTGTGCGCAGTATCTCCACCTCCCAACAAAAAAACTCACTCTTTTCCACCAGAAAGAATCAAGTGTTTTGGAGTCTTTATCATTCATAAGCAGGCTCAAAAAGTATTTCTGCAACTTGATATATTAATAACTAGAACCTGAAATGGAGGCGCATATTATTGAAGGATGAACGTGAAACTATTATAACTACAGTGTATAAAGAACTATGTACACTAGTTTCTCGTTGAGCCCTCGATTTGCATTTTTGAATTTATTATTAAAAGAAACTTACCCGCCAAACAACGGCAAAATTAACCAAACCCGCCAATAATGGCAAAATCAACTAACCTGTCAAATAATGGCAAAATTACACTAACCTGTCAGATAATGGCAAAATTACACTAACCTGTCAGATAATGGTAAAATTACACTACAAAACCATATATCAAAACGCTATCCAGGTGTTTAGGTCATATAATAATGTTTATGTGCCAGTTAACAGTATAGGTTTATTCGTGGTTTATTTTATGCGTAAATGAGTTTATGAGTTGGTAAGTCTTAAGTGGATGCTCCGGTTTTAAGGATTTGGTATGCTGGTTAAAGCCGTTTATATTGTGTCGATAGAGTTTGGGTTCTGCATCATGTGCATGTAAATTACCGGTATATATATACCTCATCATCAGTAGGTTTAGAAATGGTGTACATCTGTTGTAATTTTTTTTTTTAATTTCGATTACCAAATGAAAATTTACATTTATGGACCAAACTGAAGATGGTCCGACTTCCCAGTCCATAAAACACCATGCACACCTTGTTATATTATACTGAATCCATGTTTTAGATAAAACTATCACCAAAAAAGCAGAAAGCACTGTGCAGTGTGCGCACATGTATGTTTTTGGATAATAAAACTATCCCCAAACAGCGCATGTGTTATATACACTTTCCACCCAGAGAACGTCACCACTTATATAAGTCAGCTTATTCATTATTTTGATAAAGCATCGTCAAAATAAAGTGACCAATCATTGACCTGAAATTTGACACACCTCTACAATCTAGTAGGTGCTAGACTCAGTCTTTATCCTTGATGTTGAACCAAGTTTACTGTTAAAATTAAGGTATTTACAGTGTGATTATTTTAAAACCCTGCATATTTCTTGCACATTTATGCAAAGTGATTCAATATATGTATCTTTGAAAATCGGATCTTGAAAATAATCATCTTTTTACTCTACCAAAGATTTTTA
>JAWPHD010021773.1:0-27203 GCA_037043455.1 Cyrtodaria siliqua
TTAACGTCAGTATGTGGATTAAAATGTTGCAAACATAGTAGTATTATACACCCAGCACGGGACCATCGGTGTTCTCGAGATCTGATATCGGTTAACGTCAGTATGTGGATTAAAATGTTGCAAACATAGTAGTATTATACACCCAGCACGGGACCATCGGTGTTCTCGAGATCTGATATCGGTTAACGTCAGTATGTGGATTAAAATGTTGCAAACATAGTAGTATTATACACCCAGCACGGGACCATCGGTGTTCTCGAGATCTGATATCGGTTAACGTCAGTATGTGGATTAAAATGTTGCAAACATAGTAGTATTATACACCCAGCACGGGACCATCGGTGTTCTCGAGATCTGATATCGGTTAACGTCAGTATGTGGATTAAAATGTTGCAAACATAGTAGTATTATACACCCAGCACGGGACCATCGGTGTTCTCGAGATCTGATATCGGTTAACGTCAGTATGTGGATTAAAATGTTGCAAACATAGTAGTATTATACACCCAGCACGGGACCATCGGTGTTCTCGAGATCTGATATCGGTTAACGTCAGTATGTGGATTAAAATGTTGCAAACATAGTAGTATTATACACCCAGCACGGGACCATCGGTGTTCTCGAGATCTGATATCGGTTAACGTCAGTATGTGGATTAAAATGTTGCAAACATAGTAGTATTATACACCCAGCACGGGACCATCGGTGTTCTCGAGATCTGATATCGGTTAACGTCAGTATGTGGATTAAAATGTTGCAAACATAGTAGTATTATACACCCAGCACGGGACCATCGGTGTTCTCGAGATCTGATATCGGTTAACGTCAGTATGTGGATTAAAATGTTGCAAACATAGTAGTATTATACACCCAGCACGGGACCATCGGTGTTCTCGAGATCTGATATCGGTTAACGTCAGTATGTGGATTAAAATGTTGCAAACATAGTAGTATTATACACCCAGCACGGGACCATCGGTGTTCTCGAGATCTGATATCGGTTAACGTCAGTATGTGGATTAAAATGTTGCAAACATAGTAGTATTATACACCCAGCACGGGACCATCGGTGTTCTCGAGATCTGATATCGGTTAACGTCAGTATGTGGATTAAAATGTTGCAAACATAGTAGTATTATACACCCAGCACGGGACCATCGGTGTTCTCGAGATCTGATATCGGTTAACGTCAGTATGTGGATTAAAATGTTGCAAACATAGTAGTATTATACACCCAGCACGGGACCATCGGTGTTCTCGAGATCTGATATCGGTTAACGTCAGTATGTGGATTAAAATGTTGCAAACATAGTAGTATTATACACCCAGCACGGGACCATCGGTGTTCTCGAGATCTGATATCGGTTAACGTCAGTATGTGGATTAAAATGTTGCAAACATAGTAGTATTATACACCCAGCACGGGACCATCGGTGTTCTCGAGATCTGATATCGGTTAACGTCAGTATGTGGATTAAAATGTTGCAAACATAGTAGTATTATACACCCAGCACGGGACCATCGGTGTTCTCGAGATCTGATATCGGTTAACGTCAGTATGTGGATTAAAATGTTGCAAACATAGTAGTATTATACACCCAGCACGGGACCATCGGTGTTCTCGAGATCTGATATCGGTTAACGTCAGTATGTGGATTAAAATGTTGCAAACATAGTAGTATTATACACCCAGCACGGGACCATCGGTGTTCTCGAGATCTGATATCGGTTAACGTCAGTATGTGGATTAAAATGTTGCAAACATAGTAGTATTATACACCCAGCACGGGACCATCGGTGTTCTCGAGATCTGATATCGGTTAACGTCAGTATGTGGATTAAAATGTTGCAAACATAGTAGTATTATACACCCAGCACGGGACCATCGGTGTTCTCGAGATCTGATATCGGTTAACGTCAGTATGTGGATTAAAATGTTGCAAACATAGTAGTATTATACACCCAGCACGGGACCATCGGTGTTCTCGAGATCTGATATCGGTTAACGTCAGTATGTGGATTAAAATGTTGCAAACATAGTAGTATTATACACCCAGCACGGGACCATCGGTGTTCTCGAGATCTGATATCGGTTAACGTCAGTATGTGGATTAAAATGTTGCAAACATAGTAGTATTATACACCCAGCACGGGACCATCGGTGTTCTCGAGATCTGATATCGGTTAACGTCAGTATGTGGATTAAAATGTTGCAAACATAGTAGTATTATACACCCAGCACGGGACCATCGGTGTTCTCGAGATCTGATATCGGTTAACGTCAGTATGTGGATTAAAATGTTGCAAACATAGTAGTATTATACACCCAGCACGGGACCATCGGTGTTCTCGAGATCTGATATCGGTTAACGTCAGTATGTGGATTAAAATGTTGCAAACATAGTAGTATTATACACCCAGCACGGGACCATCGGTGTTCTCGAGATCTGATATCGGTTAACGTCAGTATGTGGATTAAAATGTTGCAAACATAGTAGTATTATACACCCAGCACGGGACCATCGGTGTTCTCGAGATCTGATATCGGTTAACGTCAGTATGTGGATTAAAATGTTGCAAACATAGTAGTATTATACACCCAGCACGGGACCATCGGTGTTCTCGAGATCTGATATCGGTTAACGTCAGTATGTGGATTAAAATGTTGCAAACATAGTAGTATTATACACCCAGCACGGGACCATCGGTGTTCTCGAGATCTGATATCGGTTAACGTCAGTATGTGGATTAAAATGTTGCAAACATAGTAGTATTATACACCCAGCACGGGACCATCGGTGTTCTCGAGATCTGATATCGGTTAACGTCAGTATGTGGATTAAAATGTTGCAAACATAGTAGTATTATACACCCAGCACGGGACCATCGGTGTTCTCGAGATCTGATATCGGTTAACGTCAGTATGTGGATTAAAATGTTGCAAACATAGTAGTATTATACACCCAGCACGGGACCATCGGTGTTCTCGAGATCTGATATCGGTTAACGTCAGTATGTGGATTAAAATGTTGCAAACATAGTAGTATTATACACCCAGCACGGGACCATCGGTGTTCTCGAGATCTGATATCGGTTAACGTCAGTATGTGGATTAAAATGTTGCAAACATAGTAGTATTATACACCCAGCACGGGACCATCGGTGTTCTCGAGATCTGATATCGGTTAACGTCAGTATGTGGATTAAAATGTTGCAAACATAGTAGTATTATACACCCAGCACGGGACCATCGGTGTTCTCGAGATCTGATATCGGTTAACGTCAGTATGTGGATTAAAATGTTGCAAACATAGTAGTATTATACACCCAGCACGGGACCATCGGTGTTCTCGAGATCTGATATCGGTTAACGTCAGTATGTGGATTAAAATGTTGCAAACATAGTAGTATTATACACCCAGCACGGGACCATCGGTGTTCTCGAGATCTGATATCGGTTAACGTCAGTATGTGGATTAAAATGTTGCAAACATAGTAGTATTATACACCCAGCACGGGACCATCGGTGTTCTCGAGATCTGATATCGGTTAACGTCAGTATGTGGATTAAAATGTTGCAAACATAGTAGTATTATACACCCAGCACGGGACCATCGGTGTTCTCGAGATCTGATATCGGTTAACGTCAGTATGTGGATTAAAATGTTGCAAACATAGTAGTATTATACACCCAGCACGGGACCATCGGTGTTCTCGAGATCTGATTACGTCAGTATGTGGATTAAAATGTTGCAAACATAGTAGTATTATACACCCAGCACGGGACCCATCGGGTGTTTCTCGAGATCTGATATCGGTTAACGTCAGTATGTGGATTAAAATGTTGCAAAAATAGTAGTATATATACACCCAGCACGGGACCACGGTGTTATTCGAGATCTGATATCGAGTTAACGTCAGTATGTGATTAAAATGTTGCAAACATAGTAGTATTATACACCCAGCACGGGACCATCGGTGTTCTCGGAGATCTGACTATGCGAGTTAACGTCAGTATGTGGATTAAAATGTTGCAAACATAGTAGTATTATACACCCAGCACGGGACCATCGGTGTTCTCGAGATCTGATATCGGTTAACGTCAGTATGTGGATTAAAATGTTGCAAACATAGTAGTATTATACACCCAGCACGGGACCATCGGTGTTATCGAGATCTGATATCGGTTTAACGTCAGTATGTGGATTAAAATGTTGCAAACATAGTAGTATTATACACCCAGCACGGGACCATCGGTGTTCTCGAGATCTGATATCGGTTAACGTCAGTATGTGGTAAAATGTTGCAAACATAGTAGTATTATACACCCAGCACGGGACCATCGGTGTTCTCGAGATCTGATATCGGTTAACGTCAGTATGTGGATTAAAATGTTGCAAACATAGTAGTATTATACACCCAGCACGGGACCATCGGTGTTCTCGAGATCTGATATCGGTTAACGTCAGTATGTGGATTAAAATGTTGCAAACATAGTAGCATTATACACCCAGCACGGGACCATCGGTGTTCTCGAGATCTGATATCGGTTAACGTCAGTATGTGGATTAAAATGTTGCAAACATAGTAGCATTATACACCCAGCACGGGACCATCGGTGTTCTCGAGATCTGATATCGGTTAACGTCAGTATGTGGATTAAAATGTTGCAAACATAGTAGCATTATACACCCAGCACGGGACCATCGGTGTTCTCGAGATCTGATATCGGTTAACGTCAGTATGTGGATTAAAATGTTGCAAACATAGTAGCATTATACACCCAGCACGGGACCATCGGTGTTCTCGAGATCTGATATCGGTTAACGTCAGTATGTGGATTAAAATGTTGCAAACATAGTAGCATTATACACCCAGCACGGGACCATCGGTGTTCTCGAGATCTGATATCGGTTAACGTCAGTATGTGGATTAAAATGTTGCAAACATAGTAGCATTATACACCCAGCACGGGACCATCGGTGTTCTCGAGATCTGATATCGGTTAACGTCAGTATGTGGATTAAAATGTTGCAAACATAGTAGCATTATACACCCAGCACGGGACCATCGGTGTTCTCGAGATCTGATATCGGTTAACGTCAGTATGTGGATTAAAATGTTGCAAACATAGTAGCATTATACACCCAGCACGGGACCATCGGTGTTCTCGAGATCTGATATCGGTTAACGTCAGTATGTGGATTAAAATGTTGCAAACATAGTAGCATTATACACCCAGCACGGGACCATCGGTGTTCTCGAGATCTGATATCGGTTAACGTCAGTATGTGGATTAAAATGTTGCAAACATAGTAGTATTATACACCCAGCACGGGACCATCGGTGTTCTCGAGATCTGATATCGGTTAACGTCAGTATGTGGATTAAAATGTTGCAAACATAGTAGTATTATACACCCAGCACGGGACCATCGGTGTTCTCGAGATCTGATATCGGTTAACGTCAGTATGTGGATTAAAATGTTGCAAACATAGTAGTATTATACACCCAGCACGGGACCATCGGTGTTCTCGAGATCTGATATCGGTTAACGTCAGTATGTGGATTAAAATGTTGCAAACATAGTAGTATTATACACCCAGCACGGGACCATCGGTGTTCTCGAGATCTGATATCGGTTAACGTCAGTATGTGGATTAAAATGTTGCAAACATAGTAGTATTATACACCCAGCACGGGACCATCGGTGTTCTCGAGATCTGATATCGGTTAACGTCAGTATGTGGATTAAAATGTTGCAAACATAGTAGTATTATACACCCAGCACGGGACCATCGGTGTTCTCGAGATCTGATATCGGTTAACGTCAGTATGTGGATTAAAATGTTGCAAACATAGTAGTATTATACACCCAGCACGGGACCATCGGTGTTCTCGAGATCTGATATCGGTTAACGTCAGTATGTGGATTAAAATGTTGCAAACATAGTAGTATTATACACCCAGCACGGGACCATCGGTGTTCTCGAGATCTGATATCGGTTAACGTCAGTATGTGGATTAAAATGTTGCAAACATAGTAGTATTATACACCCAGCACGGGACCATCGGTGTTCTCGAGATCTGATATCGGTTAACGTCAGTATGTGGATTAAAATGTTGCAAACATAGTAGTATTATACACCCAGCACGGGACCATCGGTGTTCTCGAGATCTGATATCGGTTAACGTCAGTATGTGGATTAAAATGTTGCAAACATAGTAGTATTATACACCCAGCACGGGACCATCGGTGTTCTCGAGATCTGATATCGGTTAACGTCAGTATGTGGATTAAAATGTTGCAAACATAGTAGTATTATACACCCAGCACGGGACCATCGGTGTTCTCGAGATCTGATATCGGTTAACGTCAGTATGTGGATTAAAATGTTGCAAACATAGTAGTATTATACACCCAGCACGGGACCATCGGTGTTCTCGAGATCTGATATCGGTTAACGTCAGTATGTGGATTAAAATGTTGCAAACATAGTAGTATTATACACCCAGCACGGGACCATCGGTGTTTTCGAGATCTGATATCGGTTAACGTCAGTATGTGGATTAAAATGTTGCAAACATAGTAGTATTATACACCCAGCACGGGACCATCGGTGTTCTCGAGATCTGATATCGGTTAACGTCAGTATGTGGATTAAAATGTTGCAAACAAAGTAGTATTATACACCCAGCACGGGACCATCGGTGTTCTCGAGATCTGATATCGGTTAACGTCAGTATGTGGATTAAAATGTTGCAAACATAGTAGTATTATACACCAGCACGGGACCATCGGTGTTCTCGAGATCTGATATCGGTTAACGTCAGTATGTGGATTAATATGTTGCAAACATAGTAGTATTATACACCCAGCACGGGACCATCGGTGTTCTCGAGATCTGATATCGGTTAACGTCAGTATGTGGATTAAAATGTTGCAAACATAGTAGTATTATACACCCAGCACGGGACCATCGGTGTTCTCGAGATCTGATATCGGTTAACGTCAGTATGTGGATTAAAATGTTGCAAACATAGTAGTATTATACACCCAGCACGGGACCATCGGTGTTCTCGAGATCTGATATCGGTTAACGTCAGTATGTGGATTAAAATGTTGCAAACATAGTAGTATTATACACCCAGCACGGGACCATCGGTGTTCTCGAGATCTGATATCGGTTAACGTCAGTATGTGGATTAAAATGTTGCAAACATAGTAGTATTATACACCCAGCACGGGACCATCGGTGTTCTCGAGATCTGATATCGGTTAACGTCAGTATGTGGATTAAAATGTTGCAAACATAGTAGTATTATACACCCAGCACGGGACCATCGGTGTTCTCGAGATCTGATATCGGTTAACGTCAGTATTTGGATTAAAATGTTGCAAACATAGTAGTATTATACACCCAGCACGGGACCATCGGTGTTCTCGAGATCTGATATCGGTTAACGTCAGTATGTGGATTAAAATGTTGCAAACATAGTAGTATTATACACCCAGCACGGGACTATCGGTGTTCTCGAGATCTGATATCGGTTAACGTCAGTATGTGGATTAAAATGTTGCAAACATAGTAGTATTATACACCCAGCACGGGACCATCGGTGTTCTCGAGATCTGATATCGGTTAACGTCAGTATGTGGATTAAAATGTTGCAAACATAGTAGTATTATACACCCAGCACGGGACCATCGGTGTTCTCGAGATCTGATATCGGTTAACGTCAGTATGTGGATTAAAATGTTGCAAACATAGTAGCATTATACACCCAGCACGGGACCATCGGTGTTCTCGAGATCTGATATCGGTTAACGTCAGTATGTGGATTAAAATGTTGCAAACATAGTAGCATTATACACCCAGCACGGGACCATCGGTGTTCTCGAGATCTGATATCGGTTAACGTCAGTATGTGGATTAAAATGTTGCAAACATAGTAGTATTATACACCCAGCACGGGACCATCGGTGTTCTCGAGATCTGATATCGGTTAACGTCAGTATGTGGATTAAAATGTTGCAAACATAGTAGTATTATAATGATTCTTGATTAATAAAAACGAAACTGACCTTTGTCGATTAAGGTATCATTTAGATACTCATTTATATAGATTGTATTTATGTATGTATATAATGGAATTGCATTGGGTTTTACGGCGCACCATCACGTGAAAGGTTATATGGTGCCTTATAGGAATGAACATGCCAAAAGATCATCCTCCATTTACATCAAGATACAATTTGGAAAATGGACCTAGAACCTTCTAACCTGCAGAACTGCAGAGTTGCTGCAAATTCTATAGTAGACTCCGTTTACGACGGAGCCACGTGTCCACGTTTGTATACGCGATGTTATGATGAAGACCTTGAATGAGCATGATAAAACTTTCAAAAAACGAGCATAAAGTGGGGGTCCTACCCCTCTGACTCTAGAGGGATTTTCAGTGTATTCCACCCCGGCAATCACACGGGGTTACATGTATACAAATAAATCAATATACTTAAAGACGAAAATAAAAAATGTAGAGTATGATTATATAGAAAATATATGCGTTCAATTAAATGAAATTGAAACAAATAACTGCCACTCTTTTAACGGAATATGTTTACAACATGTGACTAATAAGCTATACCAGATGGCTGGGTGTTTTATTTCAATGCATTAATCACATGTCTTAGCATGTGTAACTAGCCCAGTAAGAATAATTGTTAACAATATAAGTACACTTGTTTGTACACGTGCCACACGTTACTGCTACTATGCAGAATGAACTTCCGTTATTACAAAATTGAACAGAACAGAACAGAACATAATTTTCTTTACATCTCATGCATACATATGTGCAGTAAGAGGAACGTTACAATTATTATAGAATACACATTAAACTATTCGGTTATATTATGTTAGATTCGTATTAATCAAATACAAAAGTTATAATTATTACTTACTAATATCATGGTTTCACATTAAGAGGATGTTATAATGGCGGATATTTAGTAAAGGAAAATATTGAAACCATGATATAACAGTCAACATAATTTAGTTTAAACGTATTTCTTTTACATCGATTGCGAAATAAGTTCTTGCACATTATATTAATCACTCTCGATTAATTATCTTGCTCAAGGATAAGTAACATGGCCACGGCGAGAATCGAACCCACGACCTCTCGATCTGAAGTCCAATGGATCACGCACTTCACGAAATCAAAATATTTGATAACAAATCGTATACTTACGTTGCAGACATATTCATAAAAACACACTCCTGCTCCAGAGCATTGGACAGTTCTGAGTTCTGAAAACAGATTAAACCGTTTCGTTTTCTGCCTATTTCATGGTAGTGTATGCAAGATCCTTTGAATGTGTGTTTGAATGAAATGCTATCATGAACATAAACCCGACCATTTAAAGAGTATTTTCAATCCACTGGCTTCTTTTTCAGTTCTAAAAATGATCTCGCCCCCTTTTTTTTTGGAAAAAACAAATTCATACAATAATTACATTTAATAGTCTTCCAAATGATTTCGAGATGCTCCTGAGCTTGTACTAAATCTGATTACTATTAAGCTTAAGGAGCTGTACTTGTGTTTACTATTCAACAAGCAGAGTTTGCTGTTTAAGATGGGTAAATCTGGCTACACTGTTAAAATCACACTTAATTAATGCTACATAGGCGATATAAATAGTTATTAAAATATAGTGCTGGGGTACGCGCTGGTGTACGTTTTTACCCCGAATGTTGTGATGAGGGTTGCATTTATTTATGATCATTTATTTATTATGATATATATTTATATAAATAATTCCATGTGCATTTTGTGCACGTGCCTGCGTTTAACTAACACAGTCCAGCGACTGAGAATCCAGTCTCCGATGGTAAACACTAATCTTAGAGGTCGGTGAAAAGGAACAAACCATGCAAAGCTACACACCACAGAAAGATAATAAAAAGTGTATATAATTAAACAAGAATGACATGTATTATTCAACGTCAAAAATTATAGCGCCATGAAACGGCAAGAGGCAAATGCAAAAACATGATCGTTAATGTGCACTAAAGAAACATTAAAACGTAAGATTAGTTTTAAGCATCCTACTGAGGTGGGATTGCTTTAGATCAAAATATATCAAACTGTAAGGATATAATTCATTACGTGGTCCCGCCTTAATTCCATTAAGCGATGGGAAAGCTTATATTAGCAGGATTTTATAACAGATATTTCGACAATAAAACACGGTTAAAAATACTTTTTATTGAAAAAATGCGATAGATTGTTTAACATACTTACTAAATGTTTTAATTGTACAATACGCAAACTTGTTAAGCCGAAATTAGGGTTTTATTTCATACCCCAGACAACCCCGTTTTCGCTTCTTGGAGAAGGGGTTGGATGGGTTATGAAAGTTAATAATCGGACCACGTAATGTGCAAGCCTTACATAATCATATGATAAATCTATCTTATTGCGCTCTTACATGCAACGTGAAGGTTAGTCTGGCAGACTTGTCAAGATCTTGGAAGGCCGACGCTGGAACGTTTAGCACCTTGCTTGATATCACGTCAGAATTCAGGAGGGATGAGAAAGGGGTATCTCTGGATGGGAGGAGATTCTTATTAGTAGAAGTAGATATGACAGTCGAACAGGAAATGCAGCATTCAAGGTCCGCAATCAACCACAAACATCCCCAGAAACAAAAGCTTATTCAGGTTGTATTAGTTTTAATAAAAATAGTAAGACTAGTAAAATTAAAAAAGAAACAAAGGACGAAAGATAGAAAGAAAGAAAGAAAGAAAGAAAGAAAGAAAGAAAGAAGAAAGAAAGAAAGAAAAAAAGAAAGAAAAAGAAAGAAAAAAGAAAGAAAGAAAGAAAGAAAATATATAAATAAAAAAAAATAAAAAAAAATAAAAAAAAATAAAAAAAAATAAAAAAAATAAAAAAAAATAAAAAAAAATAAAAAAAAATAAATAAAAAATTTATAATAATACTAATACAATTAACACTTTAGAAAGTGATATTAATAATACTTATAATAATAAAATAGTGAAAATAAAACTTAAAAGCAGCAATTATAATAATAATAATTTAAATAATGAAAACACGTCTCACAATATTGATAAAGCTACCAGTACTGACACGCTTAATAATGAGAACAATAAACTCTCATCAGCAAACAAACAAATAGGTTTTATTAAAATTATGTAATAGATATGCTGAGATAAATTATACAGAAATGTCCATTGAGGCGGTAGGTTCTGTCACCGTGTGGTTCTTTTCACGAACAAGTAGATGCTTTAAAATACACCTTTCATCGACTAAAATATTTCCTTATACTCAAACCAAGAAGTTAATTAAATAATCTATTTTATTATATTTATTATTTAATATTGTTATTTATATTAATATTCGCTGCCGGCACGGCAGCGACTCTTATATTGTTCATGGAAAGGTAGTAATGAATAGTTTGTTTGAGTTTTTTCACTGATAACGCAATATTATAATTACACATGGTAGCAATGAACAGTTTATCTGTGTTGTAATGCACGCTAACGCAAGCGCATCCCATACATGTGAGTAATTGTATTTCTGTGCTGATGTGTTCTTTAGCACGTCATGCCACAAAGGTAAATATGTAATCAATTTGTAAGGAATGTCAAGGATTCGCCCACCTTGATTCAAAATGTTTGGTAGCACAAATTGGGAAGAAAGTGTCTGGTAAAAAAACGGTCATGGCGTGTTTACGTCTCCGTGACAACTCTTTTTTTGAATATTGTTTTAACACCCGTGACTTGGTCTGTTATTATGTTAAACTCTGTTCCCAGTTCCTACCCAGACATAATGCTATTTTCTCTCGGCAGCTATTTTACGCTTGCGTAAAACCTTGCTTGTTTATATATTGTATTATTTAACTGAAATGCATCGCCATGTGGACACCAGTGTTCTCGGCATTCTTAACACTTAACTGACGTCATCACTCAACGTAACAGTTAGATATTAATAATTATAAATGTTCTTTCACTGAGAAATGCTAACATGTTACCCATAGAAATGCTATAACAAAGTATTCTTAAAAACAGAGCATTATGTTTAAATACTTACATAGACTGTTCGTTGATTTTTGCGTTCGTGTCGATCATCAATTTCCACAGGGAAGAAAACTTCGCATTGTATATATGAATATAAGGGTCTGAAAAAATGCATGCATTGTTCTGTCACTATAGGTAAACAAATACTGAGTGTATTTGAATTAGAAAGGTCTGTAATAGTATGATATAAATGAGCTTAGATCGTCGGCTAACAAATGGGCCACTGAAAACACTTGATTAGTGTCCATTTGGTAAATCAAGCATTCAGTGTCATGTAGGTTAGTTTTGTTAGCTAATTAATAATCTACAACTTAATAACACACTGTGTCGACAAAGTAAAGATCGTATCGACAAAGTAAAGATACGTCGACAAAGTAGAGAACGTATTGACCAAGAAGAGATATATCGACCAAGTAGAGATAGTATCGACCAAGAAGAGCTCGTATCGACCAGAGATATAGCGACTTAATAGATCTCGTAGATCGCACTAACCAAGAAGGGATCGTATCGAAAAATAGAGATCATATCCACCCAATAGAACTGGCATTACCAGATAGAGCTCATATTTATAAAGTTAAGAACATATCGACCAAATATAGCCAGTATCAACCAGTTAAAGACAGAGCTAGTATCGACCAAGTATGCCCGTATCGATTTTAGTATTGGATAAGTAGAGCTCGTATTGGCCCAGTGCAGATCGTATCAACTAACTAGAGCTAATATCGACCAAACAGATATTGTATCGACCAAACATAGCTAGTATCGACCAATCAGAGCTCGTATCGACCAAATAGAGCCCGTATCGACCAAGTACAGCCCGTATCGACTAAGTAGAGCTCGTATTGGCCCGTAGAGATCGTACTGACCCAGTTCAGAAATTAAGATGCCGCAGATCAAAATCTCTATAATACTATAATATTAGTAAAATTAAAAATACAATTTTCTTAGCAATTAATGATGCCATACAGAAGTTCAGACATGTGAAGGGCTTGCGGTAAATGTTGATACTGTTGACATGATTGACATGTTAGGCACTATTAAGCCATGGTTAAAACATGTGTAATCTGGGATTACATAACTCTGCATATCATAGTTCTCAAAAGAGAGAGATTTGAGACGAGTTGGATATCAAATGAGTTTTGATAAACTCATTAAGAAATAAATGTTCTGAGTGCAAACAGTGCGATTTGTGAAAGATAGCAAACACTGATCCTTGAAGGAGAAGTTTGGGATTTTTATATGAATTACATCGGGAATATTCTGCTTTATAATAGAGATATGTATCTTTAAAAGCAAACTATGTAACTATTTAAGGGGATACAGAGATTTCTGGTGAAACATACCACTGGTTCCACGGACAGCTCGCGTGAACACTTCATCCGGCAAGGCTATCGAATTGGTATCGGTATTTCTTCCATACTGTGAAGTACTGAAGTTGTATGCACGATCAAGAATGTGAATGGTGAAGGCTGAAAGTAAATTAAACAGATTGAAGATAATTAATGCAGGTTGAAGAAGTACTTAAACCAGTGTTAGCTAGTAAACGCTGAAATGAATAGGTTACTAAGTACACAATAAATGCTAGCTCATGTATAAATACTAAATAATGAACAGATACGGTATATGTAAATCAGCTCTTAGTAGTGTAACTAATAGGCCAATTATTACGAAAAATATCAAATGAATAATACTGTTGATCATTTACATACGTATTAATCTGCATCTTAACCCTTAACCCCCAACATATATATAATGTACTGTTCTTTCTTTGAATTAAGATCATTCCCTTTATGTGACAAAGGGGTGTTTTAGGGGAAATGACTGGACTTTGTAAACCCTGATTAGCTTACAAGTCTGGGTTTACAATGGACGCAAAGGCTATTATATAGCCGTGCTTAGCGAGTTAAGGGTTAACATTATCAGTTATGGTCATATACCACTATTGCATTTCCCATAGGCCTCCATTATAGCCCTTTGGCCTACAACTCCTATTCCTATATCAGAACGGATGATAAAACCTAACTTTTTTAAGAGCTATCTTAGAGACACTTAAAAATGACCAGCAAATTGGGAGTATTGTAATGCTTTCAGCCTCTAATATTGCACTGAAGGTGGGCACCCCCAGAATGGCAGTCAAGAAATTTTACTTTTTGCAAATATAATCTCAGTACAATTGTACCCATAAAAATGCAAATTTCAGTCAAAATATCCTAAATGAACATGTTTTATTTTGGAAATATATTTTTTGGTTGTTTTATGGGGATTTGTTATGATTTGGATAATTTAATCCAATCAGAATCTACCTTACAATCTAACTATATGCCCTAATAGACCTATACCTTTTCAACCAATCAGAAGCCCCAAATCAATAGTGGTATGTGACCTAAAAGCATTTACCTAAGTTTTCAGTCTCTGTAGAAATATCATTATTTTGTTCAATAGTTCTGCGGTTTCGTCCAGTGATTATCAGCAATGATGTTCGTTCAGCTATGTTCTTGGAGAACAACTCCACTGCCGTCATTATTGTCGTTAGCTGATTCTCCAGGTAACCCTGCCGAAATAATGCAGAATTTGAGGACATGTGTTGGTATAAAGTGACAACCAGGTATATGTGTAGATTGATAATGTGTGTGTATCACTTCCGGTTTTGTCACATTGTATTGTGTCAAGATGAAATGAGAACGCGGTACGTTCAAAAATAAGCACACACACGCACACGCACACGCACATACACACAGACACACACACAGACAGACAGACATGCGCACGCACGCAGCACGCACGCACGCACGCACACACACACACACACACATACATGTATAACCACCAGAGGGTAATTCGTGTATAACGAAAATCAGGGAGATATTCTCGGTGTGTTTCTCACGTTGCCAACCTTTTACAGCTCGATAAAAACATATTAGGAATTCAGAGTTGGCAAAGTGTGTCTTCTGTTATGATTTACAATGGAACTGATTGACGCTTACTGCTCGAACTGTGTATACGATAATTAAAGTGTTTTGTTTGTTTACTCACACATTTTAATTTCTTCATACTCGTACTCATTTGTTGTTTATGCACTATTGTACGGTGACAAAGATGATGTCATAACGTTTACTTTACTAGTTCATTTGGTCTTTTTAATTTTCAATATGGATAAACACATATCAATGCAAAGGTGATGCCTATGTTTTAATAGTTTATATACAATTATAGGTAGACGCAAACCATGGTGGAAAAATAACTCTGGTTGGCAAAGTGAGGCTACTGTATAAAAGGTCTAAACTTTGGCATAAAACATTTTAAATATACTGTTCCCCGAGTATGACGCCGAGTGGTCAATAATTAACAGTGTCTCCTGACTGTAACTATGCTAAACAGCGCATGCGAAACTAAACATCCATGAATGCTTGCTAAGACATTATGCACAACTTTCTGAAGATGACTTGGAAAGATTTAACACGACGAAATCATGATACTAAAAACATCCGCAGAAGTGTAGATTTATTTCGTGATTTTTTAAGTGCTGAAAATAAATATTTTGAACAGAGTGAAGTAACACTGTTTTACCATGTTTTATTTCAAAAGAATATTCAACAGAAACGAATATTTCTATCGAATTTTTCGGTACAATAAAATAAATGTTACATTCCTGTGAAGGTGACAGTGAATGTTGTCAAGGCTTCGAAAAAATAATGTCGACCAAGGCTATTTCGGTTCTTTCACCTCCGACCGAGGTTCTTTCGCCTCGGTCGTCATCAATTTTCTCTGATTGACAATATTCTCTGTCACTCTCACAGGAGTATAAGAAACGGAATATTGCATTTAACATACAATTAGGGGAAATACGTAGTTTTACTATTAGTTTGACCTTTATTTTTCCAGCAACAATATGGCAAAACACTGTAAAGAAAAAGAAACATCACATTTGATTAAGATGTGTGTATGTATTAAACGATACAGTGTATGTGCAGAGTATTAAAATGGTGACATGAAATGGCTTGAATTAAGGTTTTACGACGCACCAACACAAAAAGGTTATATGGCGCCAACAGGAATGAACATTCCAGGCCCATTCTACATTTATATCTAGATAAACATATTCAGAATGAGCATAGAACCTTCTCACATGCAGAACTGCAGAGTTGCTGCAAATTCTATTGTAACCACTCCATTAATCACGAGAGCCAAGATCATTGTTGTCCGTCAACTCAAGTTGCACCCGAAACAATACAGGGGCCTTTAATAAACAAAAATGACACAATGCATGTGAATTCTGTGTATGCGTGTGTGTGTTGGGGGTGGGGGTGAGGGTGGTGTGAATTTTACCCCTCTGTCTGGATAAAGCAGTGGCCACATTTTTGACGGGTGGGCACCACACGGGGCTGCTGACATACGTTTCTTAAAAAAATATCTACCGATTTCATATTATAAAAGGCGAATGCAACATAGCGTTTCAATACGTCATACAGTACTAGTATCCGGATTTACAATGTCCGTGTTTATATGAGAAGACGGTATTTTTAAACATCAATCAGAATAATTGTTCAAACAACTACTTACCTCTTGAGAAAAACGCCAGACGGAAGCTGTTCCGGGGTCAACAATGTTCGCAACAGCATTCCCGTATCCCTATATAACAATGGCATGTAGAAGGTGAGACGGGATATGAAACAAGCTTGTTATCATGTCCTTGGCGGCGTTTGTCTGATACGCTTGTGTGTATGTTTGAGTGAATGGTATCTTTGTTAGGTACAACTTTAATGCATTTGTAAACATTTGTAAACATATATATGTTATTAAACTGAAACAGTTTAATACATTTGCAAATATACTAGTCACAATTCCTAAGTACCCACCGAAGAATATGTCAAAACAATTCTCATTGTTTTGTGTATTTCACTCTTGATTAGAGAGAGATGAAATTCAAAATAACGAGTTTAAATAGTCAGCTCTTGTAAAACTGAACTGAATTGGGTTTTAAGGCGCACCAACACATGATAGTTTATATGGCGCCTAACAGGCATGAACATGCCAGGCTCATCCTCCAAGTACATCGAGATAAAATATGGAAAATGGGCCTAGAACCTTCTCACCCTGAACTGCAGAGTGGCTGCAAATTCTATCGTAGAAACTCCATTTACGCTGGAGCCACGTTTATTGTTTTTCTGCCACTGCTATTTTGATGTGAGCGAGACGGCACCTGAAACAATGCAGGGATCATGATGAAGACCTTTAATGAATATGAACAAAAAATGATAAAATGAACATGAATTTGGGGGGATTATACCCCTCTGCCTACCCCTCCAAAGGGATCTGCAGTGGCCCTATTCTTTTCCCCGTGACCAAACGGGACCCCCGGGAACCACAAAGCTTTCAAGTCGATGTGTTTTCTTAGAAATAAGTTATAACGCTTATACCACTAATGCAGCTTCCGATGTTCCTAATTGTACCATTATTTTGACATCATGTTTTACTAGCATTACCACTACAGTAATTGTTGTTTACCGGCTCATCAACACAGGATAGGTTATTTAGAGTTGCCCCAGAGAGAGAGGAAGGATACATAGGAATCCGGGAACCGTGCCCTTCTCTTATTACCGAATAGATTCCTGTGGTACCTTAACGTGCTCGGAACCGCCCGGTTTACGTCCCAATCCGACGGTACAAGGGACCGCCCGGTTTACGTCCCCATCCGACGGACGAGACCAAGGGAAAGTGTCTTGCCCAAGAACACACCGACGAAACTCAGTGGCACCACAGAGGATTGAATCCGGGGCCTCCGGTTACAAATCTGACGCGCTACCGACTGCGCCACCATTACCACTACAAATGCGTTTGCAAAAGACACTTTTGAAATATTTAATGTTAACGCTGAATTACAGTTCTTGAATTGCAAACGATGTTCAATTAAAAGGGATGTAATTTAGGATTTCCATATTTCATTTTATTATAGACACATCTGTAATAAATGGGTCAACCGGTTATGTTTTTTCTACTATTTCCTACCAATTTTAAGAAGTTTATATCTTGATGGGGACTTCGATTCGGTATGTGTTTAATCAGCACGTTTCATGTTTTGATATAAAGCGAGGATAACTCTCAAAAGATGTAACAAGTTAATCAAAACCATTTTTTTTACAAACTATTGGTCCAAACAAAATACATGTCACACAACTATTCTAAAATGTAATTAAAATAAGAAAATTAGAGAAAATACAAAAGTGAGTAATTAGGAATTTTGTTCAGTGTACACGGTGTATATTATATATGTTATTAAACTGTCAATTGTTCGAAATATTTAAATCGGACTATATGTACACGTCCCATGTCTTCATACCTGCACTGCAATAACATTAATACCAAACATCATAACAAAACAAGACAAAAGTACGGTTTCATAGTATATAAATTATATTACATAGTATATACATTATAATACATAGTATATATATTATTTACATAGTATATACAGCGTACCGTTTAAGGTTTTTGACGTTGACATGTCAAAGGAAAAAACAAACACTTTTGACCTTAACCCATATTTCAAGGGTGTAACCTATCACACCATAAAACTGACGTCAAATTCACTTTTATGATAGATAGACGGACGGACGGACGGACGGACGGACAGACAGATAGATTGAAGACGAGTGCTATTTTATTATGAAATATATTACTATGCACTTAGAAATGGGACAATATAAAATCACTGGAGTAATGACATATACTATATTTATATCCGTGTGCCTGAGCAATATCCTCAATATTGTCTTTACTGGCTATATTTATATAAGTGTACCTGAGCAATATCCCCAATACTGTCTTTACTAGTTATATTTATATAAGTGTACCTGAGCAATATCCCCAATACTGTCTTTACTAGCTATATTTATATAAGTGTACCTGAGCCATATCCCCAATACTGTCTTTACTAGCTATATTTATATAAGTGTACCTGAGCAATATCCCCAATACTGTCTTTACTAGCTATATTTATATAAGTGTACCTGAGCAATATCCCCAATACTGTCTCTTTACTGGCTATATTTATATAAGTGTACCTGAGCAATATCCCCAATATTGTCTTTACTAGCTATATTTATATAAGTGTACCTGAGCAATATCCCCAATACTGTCTTTACTAGCTATATTTATATAAGTGTACCTGAGCAATATCCCCAATATTGTCTTTACTAGCTATATTTATATAAGTGTACCTGAGCAATATTCCCAATAGTGTCTTTACTAGCTATATTTATATAAGTGTACCTGAGCAATATCCCCAATATTGTCTTTACTGGCTATATTTATATAAGTGTACCTGAGCAATATCCCCAATACTGTCTTGACTAGCTATATTTATATAAGTGTAACTGAGCAATATCCCCAATACTGTCTTTACTAGCTATATTTATATAAGTGTACCTTAGCAATATCCCCAATACTGTCTTTACTAGCTATATTTATATATGTGTGCCTGAGCAATATCCCCAATACTGTCTTTACTAGCTATATTTATATAAGTGTGCCTGAGCAATATCCCCAATACTGTCTTTACTAGCTATATTTATATAAGTGTGCCTGAGCAATATCCCCAATACTGTCTTTACTAGCTATATTTATATAAGTGTACCTGAGCAATATCCCCAATACTGTCTTTACTAGCTATATTTATATAAGTATACCTGAGCAATATCCCCAATATTGTCTTTACTAGCTTCCAATTTATGCATGACTTCTGCGACTGTTTTGACCGTGTCAGTTGCTGCAGCAAGATCTCCAGCGTACAGTCGATTGTTCTCATTGTTGTTCAAAGCTTCTGTTAGACCCTTTGTAATGTTTAAAATAGCACCTGCTTCCACTTTATCTGCACTTTTTAACAAGTCTGCGTCACTGAAGAGGTTTCTAAACAGTTCACTGACGCATTCACTTAAATCGGGCTGGGACCAATACGCGTTTTGAATTCCATTTGTTTCATTTGCAAGGCACCGACGTGTTGCTTTTCCTTAAAATGATAATATAATAGTTACTAAGTAAGAAGGTACTCTTTCTCTTTCATTAAATAACAGCGAGCCCATACTTCAGTCACGAATACATGTTTATATTACTACCATATCATCCCTTATTTGTAAATAGTTTTAACTTTATATATTTACATTAATTTTTAATTACTACTTCATTTCTTCATCTTTCATCAGTTTCTGCTCACAATATGTTAATACGGTTATACGAGTAAATTGAATTTCCGAAACGAATGAGCGACTATGCACGAAATGTCTCGTTTATGTTACTTTATTATCTTTTTCGGAATCCGTTGATTAAATCGCAATGTGACTTATTCGTCGGCATTTGTATGTCAGAATAACATAATCGCAAGCCGGTTATAATAAAATAATATATAATTCCTGAATATGTATTCGCTTATATTATGTTGAAATAAAAGAAGTAAATATTTTGAATAACTGTACCGTTTAATTACATGTTGACTGCAGAAAAGGAGCATTATGTCATGTCATGTCAAAATGGCACCAACTACAAATATGTATTTAATTGAAATAGTACCTTCCGCATCCGGGCACTTTTGTATATCTTCCGCACCCATCTTGGTTTCCCGCCAGACAATTCTACTTCTTACATACGGGTCTTCTCCCTCTAGACAGTACGTTCCATCTGAAAATGTAAAAAAATGAGTTCACCTAGCAGTTTTGAGCGCTACATTGTATAATCTGAATTATGTTCTGTTAGTTTCGAATGTTAAATTTAAATATTCCATGTTGTAAGTCTAATTATTTGTGCAAATCAACGCAAATCAAACTCGTGTTATTATACTTTTACAAGAAAACGAAATAAATACAGTTTCCAATAAGGGCCAATTACAGTTATAGAATGTTCTAAAAATAAACTGAAACAGTCAATGATTTCGGACAGTCAATGATTTCGGACAAACACGGTATATATGCGAGGGTCTAGGTATATATTTTCGGACACTGTCTTGAGAGGTTTACGTAAGATATGATGACGTCATTGAGATTCGTGACATACCATTTGATTCGTTACAAGCTATTCCTCTATAAGGTGACGAGCATAAGCATTTGTAACCACTGTCCACATTGTCCAGGCAGGTCCCTCCATTCTTACACGGATTTATGGAACAGTGATCAACTTCACTGCAAGTTTTTCCCTTGTATCCCTTAACACAGTTACAGTCAGAGTTACCAGATACGCACGTCCCATGGTCACTACATGGGATTGAGAAACAATAATCCCTTATTTCACAAGCGACTCCATTGAATCCCTCACTACAGTTACACTTAAAAGTTGCAACCACTGATTTACATATCCCCTTATTCTTACACGGATAAGGGAAACAGTGATCAACCTCATTACATAGGTCCCCCTTGAACCCTGCAGTGCATTTGCATTGTTTATGTTTTCCAAGAGATGAACATGTTCCGTGACCCGAGCATGCTTTCTCATTACAATTGTTGATAGGTTCACTGCAGTTATCGCCGGTAAATCCATCAATACAGTTACACGTGTAAAGTGTTGCAACCGTTGAATTGTTAACACACGTCCCGTCGTGTAAACACGGCCCTGAATCGCACGGATTAGCAGGAATACGCGCATCACAATTCACTCCGGTAAAACCTTCGCTGCATTCGCACACAAATTTAGTTGTATTACTACATGTACCATTTCCGCACTGTGCGCATGGCCCTAGAAACAGAATAAATACACTCTAGTTAAACGTTTTAAAAAAGACAAATATGAATAAAATATGTGTTGCAAGATTCAATTTATATCAATCTCAAATTTTACTTTCCAAACCAAATGTTGTAATGTCAATTCACTTTAATCATTTCATAAACAAGGGGTGTATTGGTAATTCATGGATCTTCAGTCGCTTTTTTTTATCATATGTATCATATATATCATATATTTTCTTCTATATGAATGCAATGCAATCAACCATTAAATTCAACCAAAGAAATACTCTCTAATTGCATGATAATAATTATAACACAGTTCCGTGTTTCTTGATTAGTGGATTATAAAAACTGAAATACATGTGTCTCTTGTTCATTGGTATCCAGCGCCTTTGAGCGTTCGACTTTTGAGCCTATTATCGAACCGAAAGTGCCCCTAGTACGAGCACATAAAACACTCAACTCAATATATGCCCAATGTAAACTGAAGCCAGTATATATACTGAAGCGAAAAAGAAACGCAACTCGGGAATTTTTGCTATATACTGTACGGGTATATACTGTATAATTAATTCCACATAATATTCCGAAGAAAACCCAAGATGTAAAAACAATAGTTGCATTTAGTTAGAAAAAGGACACAACTGTGATGTTGTAGACGTTTTAATCACACTACACTTTGTAACAAGACATTCATGAATGTTGAAGTTCCTCTTTGAAAAATTGAGCCATTTCATTACAGTATTTAACGTAAAGAGTTTGCAAAAGTGTGCATCCTAAGTTTGCTCACATGCTTGAGTCAAACGCGTACTCTGTCAATAATGAAACTTTGAAGGAATACTATATGCTGTGTTATGTGTTGCTTTAGTCTTCTTTTTTCCGAAGGGAAGGTCTTACGAAGCCATGTACCAATCGATTAACAGCAGCATTACTGTACATACAATAGATAGCGGAAGTTCCCGAGGTGCGTTTATTTTTCGCTTCAGTATATAGTTGCATTTGATGATCTTGTAGGGATTACCAACGGTGCATTCGTTCAGAAGTAAAGCAGAGATATATGTGTGCTTACATATGTAGGTCAGCTTAAATCCTTTTGCTCCTGAAGTTACGGCATCGGATATAAACTGAATAGTGACGGAATCAAACAGATTTTGTAAAACCCGATAACTGACGACGTTCGTTCCGATATCTTTACACACACGCTGGTTACTGCCAATTTGGGTAGTTACCTACAAAATACAATTTGGGTAGTTACATACAAAATACAATTTGGGTAGTTTTTCTACAAAATACAATTTAGATAGTTACCTACAAATTACAATTTGGGTAGTTACCCACAAACTACAATTTGGGTAGTTACCTACAAAATACACATAATAGCACTTACACACGAATATTTAATTAATCTCGCAATATCTAGAAACAATTGTATCGTCTGTAAACAGACAATATAATAACATTATTGGATTGCGTTCAGTCGGCTGGAACTACCCGTTTTGAGTTATATTCATTCTAGAAATGTGGTGAACAGTTGATCAATATATCGTATAAAACTGACATGATTTGAAAACAAACTTTCGGTGAAAATATATATATTCATCTCCTAAGATCTACTTTTCGCAATTGAAGCTACAAGTCTAGTTTATGGGTATCCGACGCAAAGAGGAATTTCCATCCAGAGGTATAATCTCTTTGCTCGGCATCTTCCCATTAAAGTAAATATACACTGAGAAAAATAAATTTAGCACATAAAATGCATGCCATTTCCATAGACGAGATAAACAGCCGTGTATATCCGAGGTCAATGGAAACATGACATGGGTATGACCAATACTAATGCTAAAAAGTCATTTGTAAGCAAAGTTGGTGATAAAAATCAAGCAATTATGATGGGAACATACTTTTATAAGTTATCAAAACCGTTCTCATTTCAATGAAAAGGGAGATAATCATAAAATTACGAAATTTGAATGCTCTTGTTTGAGAATAACAATCGTTTAACAATTTATTTCAGCGTTTATTTAAACAAGAAGTGGATGGGCTATTCTTGTCAATGCCATTAAATTTGTTCAAAATACGTTTGTATAATGAAAAATGTTGTTTTTAACATATGGGAGGTAATTCTGGTACTTTGCTTAAAAAATTAATAAAATAACCCTTTTTTTTAAAAATCACATCCTTACCTAGTATTCCGAAAAGCTTCAATCAATTATATCAATGTTCATTTGTTTAATATATGTCCCTTAAAAGTCATGCTATACTTATTTTGTTCAGTATGTAAGTATATTGTCCATCTATAATGGTATTGTAAGTGTCACGTGGAACGTGTACCAGCCTTTACATACCAGTACGTAATCGCTAGCAGTTTGGCAATCGTCGATGATATTTTGTCCTAAATCAAACACATCTAACACAAGAGTTAAGTAGACAGGCTGTGAAGCTGGACTGTTTTTTAACTTGTCGGGAATCTTGATGTACCAAACGCATAATTGGTTTACTGGGTACGTATCCGCATTGAAACCAGGACTCGTGATGACGCCAGTCGGCTCTTCTAAAGTATTAGGGTTTCCTGTTAGAGCGCATGTGTTTTCTTTGTTTGGAAAAGAGAAAACAAAATGTCACATTAAAGAGCATGTCAAACCAGTTATAAAACTATTTAGAACACAAAAAGCACAATGTCATCCTACGATGTAATCATACAATAAATACTAAAATGGGATTCCTTGGAAGCAATAAACGCAAACAAGAGAGACAAGTAGCAGACACGGTTTTATTGAGTCAGTTCATGAGAGGCGATATAATTTGCAACACCTCCCATGCCCCACTAGCATCGGCTTAAGCGGTATTTTACTTTAAAGCCACACATATTGGGCTCTGGGAATTAACGCTGTCAGTGATATGAGCAAAGGTACTGGTATCGGTCATGTTCAGAGTACTCAAATGCCAAATTGTCGGAACCAATCAGATTTATTCCGTAGTAGTTTCGTATAATATTTTTTGAAATATCTTAAAATTATATGGTTTAAAATATGTTGCCTTATATAAGGCTCGAATTGTAGACGACGCTCTAACCGACTTTCTTGCGGAATTAAGTATATAACAAATGCCTCAATCTTCAATCTGATTGGTTCCGATAATTTCGCATGTGAGCGATCTCTGTTTTTCAAAATTGTGTTTTCCCTTCAATTGATATTATAATAGATATTACTGCTTTATGTTAGTGTTGCAGCCGTAGTTATAGTGCAGGACAACTATGGCGTTTGATTTTATTTGATGGAACGTCACGTACTTTTTAGTAGTGATCACACTGTGTTGCATTGTCAGATATATCAAACATAGTCACTAGCATTCATTGTATATATAGACAGATATATCAAACATAGTCACTAGCATTCACTGTATATATAGACAGATATATCAAAGATAGTCACTATCATTCACTGTATATATAGACAGATATATCAAAGATAGTCCCTAGCATTCACTGTATATATAGACAGATATATCAAAGATAGTCACTAGCATTCACTGTATATATAGACAGATATATCAAAGATAGTCACTAGCATTCACTGTATATATAGACAGATATATCAAAGATAGTCACTAGCATGCACTGTATATATAGACAGATATATCAAAGATAGTCACCAGCATGCACTGTATATATAGACAGATATATCAAAGATAGTCACCAGCATTCACTGTATATATAGACAGATATATCAAAGATAGTCACCAGCATTCACTGTATATATAGGCAGATATATCAAAGATAGTCACTAGCATTCACTGTATATATAGGCAGATATATCAAAGATAGTCACTAGCATTCACTGTATATATAGGCAGATATATCAAAGATAGTCACTAGCATTCACTGTATATATAGGCAGATATATCAAAGATAGTCACTAGCATTCACTGTATATATAGGCAGATATATCAAAGATAGTCACTAGCATTCACTGTATATATAGGCAGATATATCAAAGATAGTCACTAGCATTCACTGTATATATAGGCAGATATATCAAAGATAGTCACTAGCATTCACTGTATATATAGACAGATATATCAAAGATAGTCACTAGCATTCACTGTATATATAGGCAGATATATCAAAGATAGTCACTAGCATTCACTGTATATATAGGCAGATATATCAAAGATAGTCACTAGCATTCACTGTATATATAGGCAGATATATCAAAGATAGTCACTAGCATTCACTGTATATATAGGCAGATATATCAAAGATAGTCACTAGCATTCACTGTATATATAGGCAGATATATCAAAGATAGTCACTAGCATTCACTGTATATATAGACAGATATATCAAAGATAGTCACTAGCATTCACTGTATATATAGGCAGATATATCAAAGATAGTCACTAGCATTCACTGTATATTTAGGCAGATATATCAAAGATAGTCACTAGCATTCACTGTATATATAGGCAGATATATCAAAGATAGTCACTAGCATTCACTGTATATATAGGCAGATATATCAAAGATAGTCACTAGCATTCACTGTATATTTAGGCAGATATATCAAAGATAGTCACTAGCATTCACTGTATATATAGGCAGATATATCAAAGATAGTCACTAGCATTCACTGTATATATAGGCAGATATATCAAAGATAGTCACTAGCATTCACTGTATATATAGGCAGATATATCAAAGATAGTCACTAGCATTCACTGTATATATAGGCAGATATATCAAAGATAGTCACTAGCATTCACTGTATATATAGGCAGATATATCAAAGATAGTCACTAGCATTCACTGTATATATAGGCAGATATATCAAAGATAGTCACTAGCATTCACTGTATATATAGGCAGATATATCAAAGATAGTCACTAGCATTCACTGTATATATAGACAGATATATCAAAGATAGTCACTAGCATTCACTGTATATATAGACAGATATATCAAAGATAGTCACTAGCATTCACTGTATATATAGACAGACATATCAAGATAGTCACTAGCATTCACTGTATATATAGACAGACATATCAAAGATAGTCACTAGCATTCACTGTATATATAGGCAGATATATCAAAGATAGTCACTAGCATTCACTGTATATATAGGCAGATATATCAAAGATAGTCACTAGCATTCACTGTATATATAGGCAGATATATCAAAGATAGTCACTAGCATACACTGTATATATAGACAGATATATCAAAGATAGTCACTAGCATTCACTGTATATATAGGCAGATATATCAAAGATAGTCACTAGCATTCACTGTATATATAGGCAGATATATCAAAGATAGTCACTAGCATTCACTGTATATATAGGCAGATATATCAAAGATAGTCACTAGCATTCACTGTATATATAGACAGA
>JAWPHD010021774.1:0-27199 GCA_037043455.1 Cyrtodaria siliqua
ATTCCAATAATAATAATAATAATAGTACAATTGATACTTGATACTACTACTATTACTACTACTACTACTACTACTACTACTACTACTATTACTACTACTGCTGCTGCTGCTGCTGCTACAACTACTAATACTTATACTAATAATAATAATAATAATGCTAATTATAATAATACTAATACTACTACTACTACTACTACTTCTACTACTACTACTACTACTACTACTAATAATAATAATGATAATAATAATAACAACAATAACAACATAAACAACAACAACAATAAGAACTACTTCTACTACTGCTACTACTACTACTACTACAACTGCTACTACTGCTGCTAATAATAATACAATTGATATTACTACTACTACTACTACTACTACTACTACTACTACTGCTGCTGCTGCTGCTGCTGCTGCTGCTGCTGCTGCTGCTGCTGCTGCTGCTGCTACTACTACTACTTCTAATAATTATAATAATAGTAATAATGATACTTATAATAATAATAGTACTACTACTACTACTACTACTACTATTACTACTACTACTACTACTACTACTACTACTACTAATAATAATAATAATATGCTCGTGTAAATATAATACAAAAAAACGATAGCCTAGAAAGCCATAATGAAGGTACTCAATGACTTGGAAGAAGGCTTTAACGTAGAATAATGCGTCATTCGGTACTAGGAGGCGTGAGAGATGTTGCACTTAATATTACCTCTCATGAACAGACTCAATAAATCCGAGTCTGCTACTTCTTTCTAGTGTTTTATTTATTGCTTCCAAGGAATCATTGTTTCAGCATGTATTGTTATTGGACCATATGATAATGCTACTTGTAAAGTATTTGACATTAGATGTTCTAGGTGTGGTTCAGTAAATGTTTTTTGATGAGCCACACTGCTTCATTTTCCGAAGATAAAACACATACAAGTAACCCATCACATACAAAGTCAAATTCAAAATGTTGTGTTTTATTTTCATGATAAATATCCGAGTCCAATGTGCTAAATGAACAATTTTACCTTAGTGTCAACTCTCGGGAAGGGGAATATGTGTTTAACTGTCCAATATCTGCCAATATTTATACTTTGTTCAATGGGAGTTGAAATCACCTTTAAAAAAAACATTTGTTAAACGATCCTCCAGTTTTAAAATATGTTATTTTTTAATGCAGTAACTATTTTGAAAGTGCATTTTGAATGGATTATTATTCGGCATGTTTTGCTTGTTTGTAATATTTCAATTCTTCCTGTGGACACTCCTGGAAATGGTAATGGCAATATCCTAGCTATATTTAGCAGGCCGTAACTTATAGTGTCAAAGAAAAATAATGGTTTATAGATGTTCTTACACACGCCTTTTAAATATTTATTTGGCTGGAATAAAGCCAAATGTAAACCCATGGTCACCAGTTGAACACACTTCTGAATACACCTTGGTATATACAGCAGAATCATACTGTGTAGATGCTCTTATTACTCTGCTGCATGCAACCTTTGGGAGTTCTACAACCGATTTTACGAATAGGGAATTCTCTATATTGGTACAGCATGCTGTACATACCTCCCACGGTGATCATAATGTTTTGCCTAATAAGAAGGATAATTGGTTGGAATGCCAGATAATGGGGTGTGAAATTATACAATTTTATACTGAAACAACAACATGACCACATGGACATAGGAGGAAATCGAAAACCTAATAGAAGAATTTCAACCAGAAAATGATTTATGGGATAATGCAAAATCTATGAAGGCTTGTGGTTCTTCGCGGTCAAGTTCCTGCATTAGAGCATGATATGCCCCAAACTGGTCCCTCCTTGCTATACCAAGGTCTAACCCATCGTCTTCCTATTAAATTTTCTCTTCTAATTTGAATAACTGCAATCAAAATAATTCATACACACACACATGTAATAACTGAATCATCATCCATTGTTTCCATGGTGATGAAATATTTTGGAGGGAAATTTGAGGTGTATGAAACTTGTATTACTGTGTAGTGTTGGAAGGTGTACACCTTCAAAAACTGTACATCAAACAAATTAATTAGCTGTTACACCGTGTAAATTAAGCTGAATAAATAATGTAAATGAACTAAGTCTTGATCCTCCCCTCTCATTTAATCTAGGGTTACACTCTATAAAACACATGACTGCTTTTCAAATAAATAAATATTATAAGTTACCGACCACATTGATTTCTGTGTGTGTGGGGGGGGGGGGGGGGGGGGGGGGGGGGGGATGGTGAGGGGTCTTGGGATTTTTCCTGAAAAATATGTTTGGCCCTTAAATTGTTGAAAAATAATATCCTGGCACTGACTTGATGGGAAAAAAACAGTCTCTGAAATTGTTGGAAAAAAATAATACAGCCTTCTCTCACATTCTTGAAAATAATCTTGCTGTGAGTCCAATTAGAAAAAAATTCTGACTCCCTCTTCAGTCTTTAATAATGTAGATCTACTCCATCAGCCATTGGATTCAACATGGCCAAGTTTAACTACAATCTGGCTACATCCACAACTTGGTATGCATTAGTCATGGTAGTTATAAATGTAATACATGTGGTATACACTGGCAATTGTGGTAGTAAATGCGCTCTATAAAGTGTTATAAAGTGGTCACGGTAGTAATTTGGTATACATTGGTCATGGTAGTAATTTGGTATACATTGGTCAGAAGTAATGAATGTGATATTCTTATAAAGTCATGGCTGTAATTAATGTGGTATACATAAGTCATGGTTGTAATAAGGTATTTTGATAATTCGTTTTACGAACCCTCCTACGACAAAACGAAATTAGGTATTTTATTTTTCCGTAGGGAATTTGATAATAAATTGTTGTTGTTTTTTACATCCTCCCAGATTCTAATAGAACATTTCGTTCTTTTCCTTTCAAATAAAATAATTAAACAATGCTTTACCAATATTTTCCCCTTCCTCCTACAGCAATTCTATGTCTTGATGGTTCGTAAAAAATAAATGGCCTAAATGTGATATACGTTGGTCATGGTTGCATGTAAATATTGCAATCCTGTGAGGGTGACATTGAATATTTGTCAACCTTCTATATCTGGTTCTGCTAAATATTCCTTTGAAATAAAACTTGAGAAAACATTGTTACTTCTCTCTGTGCAAACTCATTATTCTCAGCACCTAGAAACAATATTTTGGCGGATTGTTCTTTGTGTTTTTTCGTAATCTTCAGCTGTGAACTCATGAGTAAACTCTTCAAATCACCTTCAGGAAGTTGTCCAAACTGTGTCCGCCATTTTAGTAAATGTTCACTGATTTTCATTTGCACATGTGTACATACACTGTTCAGCATAGCACATCCCAATATATACTGAGCAAAAATAGAAACGTCCCTACCTGTTTAAATAAAGATTTTCAGAAATCCAGAAGGGTTACAGTTATAAATCATAATCAAACATAAAGTTTATTAATTTGTGGATCGATATCAATTCACTCAATCTGCCTAGATAATATGCAATAATAATCGTGCAAATTGTGATCACACTCGTTATTAACGATAATTAATGCAGGTGACAAATTCTGAATAAAACTCGATGCCCTAAACGTTGCAAAACGAGTGTCTGATATTTTGTGATTTTTGATTTTGACCCCTACCGACTTCGACAGGGTATCACTCTGAGCCATCTCGTGCTAGCCAGATGTAGTGAATTGATATCGATCCACAAATAAATAAACTTTATGTTTGATTATGATGTATAACTGTAACCCTTTTGGATTTTTGGAAATCTTTACTTAAACAGGGAGGGACGTTTTTATTTTTGCTCAGTATATATAAACTTGCTTTGATTTCACAATCATTAGACGATGCAAATTTTACTGGGGTGACATTACAAAGACTATCATTTAATGACTCACTCCATGGACACATGTAACAAGCGATATGATATATTACAAAAATGGTAGAATAACAGCCTTTAAATTTATTATGGGTGTTTTACATGAGGTATATTATTAATAAATATGATATCAGTGGTCATGGTAGTAATAAATGTAGTATGCATAGCTCATGGTAGTAATACATGGGGTATTCAGTGGTCATGGTAGTAACGACTGGGGTATTCTGTGGTCATGGTAGTAATACATGTGGTATTTAGTCTTAGTAGTCATGGCAGTATTAAATATGATATACAGTGGTTATGGTAGTAATACTTGTGATATACAGTGGTCATGGTAGTCGAAAATGTGGTAAAGAGTAGCCATGATAGTGATACATGTGATGTGCTTTGGACATATCAGTTATCAAGGTGGTAAGCAGTGGTAGTATTACAATAAAAGGGTCCTGGCACTTCTGCGGTGGACTTTGTGAATATCATCAACAAGTAAGCGGACTTAAGAAGTAGCTTAAGCCACATGCAATGCCAGGTTACAAACAAAGCAATGCGCTATATGCCAGTGTTATTAAGAATGGTATGGAACATGGTAGTCAACTCCCTGTACAAGACAATCCTTTACACCACCAAACAAATATCCAACCAATACATAATTTAGAAGAGCAAAAGGGGCCTCACATATAAAGCAGACAAGGACAATCACAACTAAAGATTAAAACCAGCACATGGAGTTCCATCCACCAAATATGGAACGATCCATATTGAACAAGAGCTGTAGAAAGGACAGCATGTTCCACTATTCAAAGTCAATTTTAAACACTTCTGTCTCACTAACCATGATGCCAGCTCATTCATAAGGTCAAGTTTTGATTGTGGAGGTTAGGTGGTGTTGAGATGTGGGTGTAAGTTATGCAGGGAGGGGTGGTCAGTAAACATAAATACCCAATTTCAAAGCAAGACCTTCAATATTCCAGAAAGAGTGGGGAGGAGAAGTGCAGTGTTAGCGAATAGGAAAAACCCAGAAATAATACAATATTTTCATTGGGGGAGTCTAAGGTAGAGTATGTGTGTTGGGTGGGGTGCGGGTGGATTGGGGAGTGGTTGGAAGAAAACAGGATGCAGACATGGTAACTGAGGAGAAACCAAGAAACAACACATATGTATATGGAGTGATGGTGGTGTTGGTGTAGGAGTGGGGAAGGTGAGGCTTTTAGGGGGCTAATGAAATGTACAGGCTTGCCATTGTTATTTGATGTATGCAGTCAGTTTCATTGAATATATTAAGCTGCTTTAACAGAAAATCTAATTTGAAAAACAATTCTCATCTGGCTAAAATGAAATAAAAAGTAGTTATGAAACGTGTGCGTAAATGTCCTTGGTGACTCCGATGACACTTGTCAAGCTCCTTTGACAGAGATACCAGTATAGGACCAGTGGGTATTGAAAGAAATGAACTTGCTAACAAATAAAATAAAAAGAAATTCTAAGTCGAAAATGGGCTACACCTTTTCTAATATACAATACATATTTATCCAGAAAAATATAATATTATATACTTTAATATTGGCCTGTCAGTTATAGTAAATGATTCTAGAAATAGCACATGTAAACATTAACAACTCTCACTGGATGCAGAGTTTGCAGACAAAAGAAAAAAATATACTTAAAAATCAGCTAGGAGTAAAGTTTTTCAATCTAATGACTCCAAACTAATAGTATATAATTTCTGTTTATTTTATTGGAACTGTGACCGTTTTTTTGTGGTATTATTCATGTTTTACCCTATAGTTACTCTTTTATTTTCATCTAATATCCACTGTACTGTGTACAATATAATTGCTATGAACTTCTGCAAAATATAAATGTAATCAGATGACTAAACAGAACTTCACAATGCCAACACATATTGCATGACATAAGTTACCAGTGTTAAATGAAAACTAATTGCCAGTTATAGTTGGTCAGGATATATACACTGCAGTACACAATATATGCCTATAAGTTGGACATGTATGTTAAGATGGCATTGTGTTGGGAATAAACATGAAAAATAAAGCATAACTGTACAGATGTGAAAATGGTAGGAATGATTTGTTATCTGGAACACATGAATAGTCACAGAAACAAACATCCCATCTCAGAGTACTGCTACGGAAGTTTTTACACACAATTATAACTACAGCCTATCTCTAAGCCATAACACTGAGTGTTGGCTGTTTTAAACACTACCATGTGTATTGTGTACTTTTCTCAGTTCATAACCCCACAGGCTCCTTCCCTATACTTTCAAATTTCTGTCAGTTGGGTTTTAAAAAAATTGAAACTTGGAATAAGAAATACGTTTCACAAATATGTTTTTACCAATACGCTTGTTTAATATCAGTTGACTTCTGTGCCACATATTGATTTTTTTATGAGGTGGAATTTTCAAAATTTTGAAAAAGGTTTCCCTGATTTAACCATGAATAAATTTAAATGAAAAACCTGCCCCAGCTCCATCTAGTGGATTTTATACGGCAGTTGGGCCTTTAAATGCAATACTGATTTAATATGGAATATATGTCTACTAGTGCCCTTGATATTCCAAACTTTACTGAAGTGTTGTTGATGTACGCCTTTCAGTTGCTAGAATACATGGACTTGTCAAAAAAGAACTTAAACCAGAAATGCAAAGTAAGAAAAATGCCATGCTTTTGCTTAAATGCAATATAGATTTATGGAACATGTGTCTGCCAGTGTCCTTGATGTTTACTGATGACATATTTCAAGTTTCACTGACGTTGCTGAAATAACTGATTTGACACACAATTGAAATCCATTGTCGACGCAGACGTTAAGTGCATCTACAACAGCTCTTCTTATTCTACAACTAGTAAAACTTAAACAAGAGCACCGTCATTGGTGCAGACGCTCGACTTTGGTGAAATTGTAATTGATAAACAAGGTTACCATCAAGTACATACAAGCTTTAACCAATATTTCTAAGTATAAAAGGGGCCATAATGTTTTTATAATAAAAACATGGGCTATACAAGATGCCAAAGACATGCGTGAAATTTTAATCCATTATGTAAAGTACTTTTGGAGAGGTAAGTTTACATACAAACTTTAACCAACTTTTTTAAGTACAAAAGGGGCCATAATGTTGTTTAAATAGATGCAAGAGTTATAGAAGCTAGCCGCCCTGTGGTGTTGTGTTATGATTTCCAATGCTTGTGTGAAGTTTTAATCCATTATGTAAAGTACTTTTGGAGATATAAGCTTGCATACAAACATTAACCAAGTTTTCTAGGTATGAAAGGGGCCAAACGCTGACTCTGTAGTATCATCTTATGATGCTGAATACATGTGTGAAGTTTCAATCCATTGTGTAAAGTGGTTTGTAGGATACAACATACATACAAACGTTAACCAAGCTTACATACAAACATTAACAAAGTTTTCTAAGTATGAAAAGTTCCATAATTCTGTCAAAATAAAAGCAAGAATGCAAGGGTTATATCACCTGACTCTGTGGTGTCAGCTAGTGATTCTGAATACATGTGTGAAGTTTCAATCCATCATATAATGTGGTTTGTGAGATACAAACTTACATACACAAGTTAACCAAGCTTACATGCAAACTTTACCTTGCGTTTTCTAAGTATGAAAGGGTCATTCTTTTGTTAAAATAAAAGCATGAGTTATAGAACCTGGCTCTGTGATGTCATCGAATGATGGTGAATACATGTATGAAGTTTCAATTCATTATGTTAAGTGGTTTGGGAGATTCACGCTTACATACAAACTTTAACCAAGGGACGCAGACGACGAGGATGACGATCAAGTGATATCAATAGCTCCTGTTTTCTTTCGGAAAAGTAGAGCTAAACAAAATTATTCTGGCCTCCAAGTTGACGAAAAATGATAATCGGGCCAGTGCACTAGTCGAAATAAAAATCCCGGCTTTAAAGAAATGCAAAAAGAAATTCCGGCTGAAAGGAAACTCCCATCCTTACACCCACCCCCAACACCCCAACCCCCCAACCCCCTACAACACCTTCCCCCAAACCCCCTCCCCAGAAATCAATATGGTCGATCCCTAAGCAACGCGCCAGTACTCAGAACATTTAAAGGTTTGAGTAGTGGAACCACCCATTGGAAATTCAAGAAAGAAAGCAGAAGTATTTGAGAGTACAACCGATATCTGTCAATATCTGTAAATATCGGGTTCAGCGATCTCCAACGATCGGAATGAATAACAGTTCTGATTGCAAGCACGGGGAGACGTTATACCGCCGCCACACTGCATAGGCAATGTTACTGTGATATATAAAAGTATAAAAGGCGAAATTTCCAGGTTATCAACGCGTTTATAGGTCAGCAAACATTTCCTCTCAATATATAGAGATAGCTAAGTCAGACCTTCAATATATACAGATAGCTAACTAAGAACTTCAGTATATAAAAGACAGCTAAGTCAGACATTCTTTACATTCCTTACATACATATAGGTAAGTCAGACTTCAATATATACAGATAGGTCTTTGTTATATATATATATAAGTCAGCCAGTCTTATTTATAGAAAGATAGATTAATTATATACACATACATTCACTATACAATTATATACACATAAATTCACTATACACAGATATCTATGACAGACCTTCACTACATACATATATGTAAGTCAGATATACAGTATATAAGTAAGTCCGACCTCAATGCTATACATCTTGCTATACATCTTGGTAAGTCAGACCTTCATTATATACAAATAGGTAAGCCAGAACTTCATTATGTACAGATCGGTAATTCAGACCTTCATTATATACAGATATTTAAATCAGAACTTCATTATATACATTATGGTAAGTCAGACAATCAGTATATACAAATGATAAGTTCGACCTTCACTATATACTGATTGGTACTTCAGTATCTACATATGGGCAAGCCAGACATTCAATATACAGATAGGTAAGTCCGACCTTCATTATATACTGATTGGTAAATCAAACCTTCATAATATACAGATAAGGAAGTCCGACCTTCATTCTATACAGATATATAAGTCAGATATTCAGTATATTTAAACATTTGAAAACTCTCCATTTTATTTGAATATATGCATTCAGGCTTCAAGTTAAACTGATACTGGATTTATACATGGAGAAGCTAATTTTAATGCTTGACAAGATTGCCATGAGTCCCTTTAACCTAACAATACATGTCAGCTTTGTGTAGTATTGAGTTTGCGAATTTTGATTAGTTTACCTTAACTTTCCTTTCGAGATTAACTTCCTTTTATTGTAGTTACTATTGTTGAAGATTCCGCGACTGCCTTATAATATATAATTACGATCAACGTGAGTTTTTTTCACATTAAGTGTCTTCTTTCTGATTGCGCACGTCGACATTAAAGTGGCCATCGTCAAAAAACTACCGGAATACATCCAAACCATTGTAGTCAAAACAACTTGTTGCTAAGTTCGTCATTCACATTTAAACACCTAGTTATATTATACGATATCGGCAACCACAATCAATAAAGAATTATTTTACAATGCCAAACGTAATACAATCCTCCATACACTTTAAATTAAAAAACACGTTTACAAAAGGGGATGGCAACTTTGACAACTTTGACACCGTGTGCAACCACTTACACGCAAGCCAGCTCATCTATATTTATACGATTTATTGTTTAAGTTATTTTCTAAAAATGATAAAACAGAGATTTGTTATTTAAGAGAATATTATATTAGTAGTCCAAATATTACAAAGCTATGTAACATTTCATGGGTATCAATATTGTTGAGGTTTATTGTGGAGAACAAGGTGATAAATTGGTGAAAGCGTCTGGGGTAAAGGCTTCAACGTTATTAGCCTGTTTCTTGCTCTGTTTCTAAGGAGCTGTGCTCGCACTGTTTCTTTGTTTTGTGTATGATTTTGAATTGTGGTGGCGATGTTTGTTTGCTGATTCGCCAATCGAGATTTGTTAAACCCAAGTGGTATTAATGTTCTGTTCTGGTATTACATTTGATTTGATTATTATTTGATTATCTTTTATCACAGATGCTATGTAATTGAAATTAAGAGTAATAACATGTAAACTGCATACCTATATCGTCAGCCTCGTTTTGACAAAATGAGTACCTACAGTCGATTGATAAACCTTATAATAGTCCTTTGTAATTCCAATATGGATATTGTGTAAACAAAACTATATCCCATTAAAATGAATTCTCTAACAATAAAGTCCACATCCAGAGAAACTAACTAAAGAAACACATACAAAATAATAAACATCTCAGGATGTATCCAGAATCGTACTGAACAACCATAGTAGTCGCAGCTAAAGAGAAAACCAATCTAGGGTACAACCAGAAAACCCGAGGGACGAAAGCTCATGCACCCACCTCCCTTAGTTGGGGTTTCAGTAGGTACAATAATAGAGTCCCAAGAGGTAGTCCAGTCATCGCACAAGTGAAAAGTGAAGCGTAATGACTGACTGTAGAGGGTTCAATCACAACATGCAGTGCGCTGTAAAACCAAAGGGTTATATCCTTTTCTGACGAACTTCTTGATTAAATGTGTAAAGTGGTCAGGAAACCCGTCAGACCCTTTTAACTTTCGAAGTTTACAGACCCCATCTCCATAAAATTAGGGTTGTGATATGCCTAGTCGCAGAAGTGTTTTAAGGTTGGTGTTGTACTTTTCCAGCAGGCCCTCGTTGCGGCGGTAGAATTGAGAGATCTACGTAGTTTGTGATAACGAAAACCATGCTGAAGAAGTTTACTCGTAATAACTTGATTTCGATAATTGAAGTCTATAACATCATTACACGCTCTAGCAAATCGAATGAGCTGGGAGATATACACCCCGTATGAGGTAGCACGAGGTACATCTCCATCCAGGTGTGGATAGTTAACGATGTTAAAAATGAATTCATCTCTCTTATCATAGATTTTAGTATGAATACAATCATTTGAAATCGAGAGATGAAGATCGACAAATGCTGATATTGTATCCGAACTGTTGGCTTTATTCAACGTGAGGTGGATAAATGTTAGTAACCATATGAGCAAAGAACGGATTATCAATATTGAGTATGTCATCAAGATACCGAGAAGTATTATTAAAGGCATCAATAATTTCACCCTGGCTAGCAGGTTACAAACTCAACATAAAATCTCTTTCATAGCAGTACAAAAGCACATCTGCAACAAGTGGCGCACAGTTAGTACCCATAGGAATACCAAGAACCTGGCGGTAAATACTTTTACCGTATCTTATAAAGATGTTATCCAGAAGGCTCTACAAACATCAATTCAAGTCCACAAATTATATTTATCAATGGGGGCGTTAGTAAAGAAAGCCCTGACATTATTACAAGCTAGAAAAGTTGTACATTCTCTAGCAAATGTCTTCTGAATAAGCTGAATCAATTTTTCTTTGATAAGATTATGTGGTAGTGTAGTGTACAGTGTAGAAAAGTCGTAGGTGCTTAGAGAAGAGGCATGAAAATGCTTACACCGTAGTTTGTCAAGAACATCTCAAGAGTTTTTGATAGACCAAAACAGATTGACTCCTGAGTTTTCGAGGGCCTTTCCGCGATATTTTACAATATCTTCTTTAATCTCGAAAGTCAGGAAGTCAATAGTTTTGATATATTGGTCGTGGTACATGAACTAGAATTAGCGATAAAACGTGCTTTGTAAGGAATTTTGTGAAAGTTTGGTATCCAGTACATTGTAGGGAGCTTCGTCTGCTTACTAACTACAGAAACCTTTATAGTCTCCATAAATGCCCCATGCTGGGAAACAATGTCCGTCTCCAGCAGAGGTGTAGTTAGATAAGCAGAAGTGCTCGCTAACTCAGCATTCAAAGTATTGATATAATGTAGTCGTCAGACAATAATTATATGTTGGAAGCTTTGTCTGCTGGAACTAGAGCAAATTTAGTATGTAAATTCTTAATACCCTTCTTAAGGTGTCGTAAATTGTAAGTAAAAGGCCGTGGAAGCAGGGATGGATTTGATTCGTAAAATAAAATACGTAATTCAACAATTTCTGAAATAGTTTTCATCCAAGCAGTAAGTGCATGTTTATCTGTTTTTTCTCGCTTACACCACTTTGTACAGAAATCCGTTAAAGAACCCGCAATTTCATTGCGACAGGCATTAAAATCAATATCAGATGGAATGCGATACTTAGGCCCTTTGGCAATTAAATGCCGAATCCTCTTATCCTCAATTACATCAAGATTGCCAGTAAGAATGTGTCCGAATTTAGAATTTTGACAATCTCAATCAGTAGGAGTAGATGTCTCAATCTCAAGATCAGAAACGATCCTATTATAATTGAAAATAAGATTTCTAGTTGATTTCTTATACTTGTAACATATAACAGGCGTCTCAATATACTTGAAATACTTTGGAATTTTGTCAGTCACCCGCATACCATTAAAAATACCGGCTAAATTAATGAAATCGATGCCTTTATCAACATAAGTTATCGTCAAAAAAAGCGTTTGATGATCAGATGGAGCATCTATATGTGGACGCAAAATATGTTGCGTGTTACTTTGAATAATAGATGCAACCACATATAATGGATTAGTACGGACATACATGGTATCCGCTTCTTCGTCAAGTTTCTGTAAGCAAGAAAAAGACAGACTGACTACTTTGCTAAGGAATGCGTGTCTACCCGAATTTTTATAAATAGAATAAAGATCTGCAACAGTAAAGACTTTCTTAAATTTACGTTTAAGATTATGGTTCTTCCGGAGACCATGTGACCGTCGTTTACGTTTACGAATAGACAATATGCTAAAAGGATCTATATCTGGGTTATTGGAAATGTTTCCTTCTTCATAAATGTTATCGTTTAAGCCCAATGTATAAAGTTTGATCCCAACAATTGACTCCAAAGCATTCACCTCCAGCGAGGTTACTTATGCTCAAATACTTTAATCCATACTGTTTGGATGAAAAGAATATCATCAGATGGTATATGGTCACCCAAAGTCCATTAAAATACAAAGTGACCACCGTCCGCTTTAGTTTATATGTAAGAAATGTCTACTTTAGCACCTCCTCGACTGCGGCGCATGTTGTTGCAAGTACAATCTCGAGGTTGCATATATCAGCTGAAAAAAATACCTTAGCAAACTCTCTGTCGGGGAAATATTTACCATGGAGGGAAATCGCATTACAAAGTGACTATACATGTATAGAACCCGTCCTGTTTACAGACTAAACGATGTCCCATACACTAGCACTTTAACGGCAGGATATCGTATTATGTCCGACGCCAATGCAGTAATGAGGGACTTGGCTTGCATTGTATATTGCTTAGTGTTTGGTAAAGCAACACCTATAAATAACGTGTTTTTATGACACACTTATAATGCATTAAATTCCATGGTTGAATAACCGTATCAATACAATCAATAAAGTAGTATAGCATGTCACACAATATACAATAACTATACAACGAATAATTACTTTAAACAATAGGATCGAATGTTCCTTACTCGTTCACCTGATGGCATTGTCGAATTTGAAACTAACAGAAAATGTTAAGATAAAATAGCCCAAACGGTTGAGCCATTAGTGACTCAGGGTTATGAAGGTTATACATTTAATTTGGCACTATAATTGTATCATATATGCAAACTAATTACAGTTTTTCAGAAAAGAAGATGTCATGTTTAAAGTATTTTATGTAAAATATAAGAGCTCCAAGGCGGGTAAAGGACCTTAATCTTTGTGAATACAAAAGTCCTATAATACAAAACTATCACATCCGTCGATATTACAGTTTAAAAAAACAACAGTTTCTTAAATGTTACTACCCCCGGATATGAAGACTGGGTGGCTTTTAGTGATCGGACCGTCCTGAAGGTCCGTCAATGCGTTTTTCCCTACGCCCCTCACGTTTCGTGTCTTTTCCACAACTTCAACATCAAGTGTGAGATCTGTATTTTTTGTTACATTAAGGCTTATCACGCACGTAGAATGTGTTACATGTAACTTCCGGGCTCATATCGAAAAGATCAATGTCATATATTGACTTCAAAGGTAAATCGAGTCGTTGACATATCTCCTAAACCAGTGGGAGGTTTTGGATTCCTTTCACGTTCACACGTTATTCCACACATTTCAAAACTGGGAAAGTTTGTGTTAATTTAATATTGTGAGTAAGTCTCAAACTTTGTTCTGCAGGATTCAGCAGATGAAACGAAAACAATTAGCTAACACTCACATGCTCTGTAAGACTTGTGCCTACGGTAAGTATACCGCGAATACAGAATGTATCATTATGGTGTATGGAAACTGGAACGCGCAATGTTAGACATTTAATTGTTATTTCCCAATTATATTTTATACATTGCGAGTTCCACTTTCCGTTAACCATCAACTTTAGTTTAAAACTACGGACATAAACACCCATCACTAAATAAATTGAACATTCCGAGATATGTGCATTTGGTCAGGAGTTGCTTACAATCGACGGTGTTAAATTGACAAAACTATTTTTTTAGTCTTGATTTTAAGATCCAACAGTGGTTTTTTGTGACCTCTTTATTAATCGTACCTACATTAATAGTCCTAGCGCAATATTCATAATTGATTTTTGTCTATAGTAAAGGTACAATAGGGAACTGTTAATTTCTCTCGTCGCGAGACTTCGACATTAGCTCATGTTTGTTAGATATCGGGTTGGGTGTTTTCTTTGGTATACTATTTCTGAAGTAGTTCATCGAACAATTATTTCGTAATTGTTTCGAAACTAGATCGCGCAGTCGACAGGTCACCATCGTAAATCCACGCACTCGCCATGCAGCCATGTCTTTGTCCCCGCCACATTGAATCATAATATCAATATATTGTACATAGCCGTGGACCTAGGTCAAATATATCCTAAAGTAGACAGTCCATGGATTTATCTATGAAGGACTATATGCACAGGGATACTATAGTATTAATATTTACTTAGTTTCTTTTCCGTAAACATGACTCAAGACGTCACATACACAATCGCATAACAACTAGAATGCGGATTCTGATAATTTCATAAATTGCTATATTTCCGAGTTTGTTTAAAAGAACACACGGCAATCTGTATTTGTTTAAACTCGCGGCGTCTTGTTCGTTTTTCAAAAGAACTTGCAAATTTGCGACCATGAATATTAATGATTAGATTAGAATAGTCCAAAGCAAATTGTGTTTACATATTACTTACTTTTGTTAGTATTGCACTAATAATATATTTAAACATTTAGCAGATAAACGAAGAGAATTGAAATCTCAGGAGTTTATTTAATTACAGGCAAGCTGTTTTAAAGTCAAAATGAGATAAATAAATCGAGGTGCAAAATTTAAATGTTTGAATATAATTTCAGATTGCCGTGTGTCCCTTTAAAAAAAGTTACCGTAATAGGATATATTAGAAATATTGTTTTAATGAAAATACTACTTCCATAAAACAAATAAAACATATATACTCTTTTCCATAATATTTAACCTTGTCGATCACGATCAAAACAAAAGATGGGAGTATCATCAAATTGTTTTAAACGTTACAAGCTATGTATAGTTCAATCAAAACATGTGTAAGAGTCCACGGATGCCTTACAGACCACTTTGAAAGTTATATGGGCGTTAAACAAAGCGAGTTAATGTCTCCTTTATTATTATTTAATAAAAGTTTAATTGCAGACAATGTGTCCATAGATTAACACGTGTTTGCCAAGGATAGTCTTTACTATTGGTATAAATATGACTGATTAGTCATGTATTCTGCTGTGTTAAAATTTGCCACTTGAAATCTGCCTAAGTGTTTGTCACACCTTTAAATTACCAGTTTGAATTGTTACTTTATTTAATGTCATTAATTTCATGGTCATATTATTGACCCTATGTCGGATATGTATTTAATAATGTTGATTACATCTTTGTGATAACTGTCATTACATCTGATATATACCTACATGTATTTCATGTATACATGCTAATTGTTCTAATATATGATATAAATAAATTAATAAACATTATCGTTTCTCTTTATATACATCCTTCATACACTGATAATATACCGATAATCTGTATTAGATTCATTACTAAACTATTCATTGCTACTTTCAGTATTCTCCGTACTACGCAACTGCTACTTTCCTTATATTTCGGAATGTTATGTACGGTAAGGCTTTTATCCCAAACCTCATGTAGACGCTTGTTTACGTTATGGTCACACACCAATTCATTTTCCATAGACGTACATTATAGCTCTAAGCTCTGTAATGAGTTCCGTAATATAAGAAGCTATATTTTTGGTTACTTGTTTTGAAAGACCTGTCTTAGTTTATCAAAAAAACATACATAAACCATATCTTGAGTACGTTTTGAATAATCTGTTTGGCTCGGGTGGTGCTGACCCACCTACTTGCATGTCAAAACATGAGAAAAATGCAAAATATACTTCTTTTTTTTATTATGAATACATTGCAAAAATGTATGATTTAACCTTTATAAATACTCTTCAAATGTTGAATTTTAATCTTTAGCAAGATATTTTGGTTTGATTACCTTGTCAACCATGCAAAAGTACTACTTTTATCGCGCAGTAATCTGGTGATTTTCGGTTTCTAGTAGACATTCGTTGTTCGACGGCACCGTCCAATAATGGTCTGTGCTTAAGGGAGGATGAGTAGTATAAATTGTCGAATCTGTTCATATCCCAAGTCTACACTGACAATTTTCCTTCCCACACCACCCGCACACCCCTCTCCCACCCACATACACACGCACACACAAAGTATCGTTATGTCGAATCATTACAAATAGCTTGAAAGGCATATATGTACGTTATATGCGGCAATACCTTTTTTATTTTGTGGGTGGGGGGTGGCGTGGTCTTTAATTTTTTTTTTTTTGAGGTTCAACCTGTGATAAATCAGTTTCATATGGTGCATAAGGTTCTTGAAAAATGATTATAAAGTATCAAAGATTAATAACTAAACCACCAATATACTGACAGTGGATTTTAAACTTTAACATTTTCTAAAGGTTGGCCTGTTTATAGATCTGCATGTACTATCTGAAACCAAACTAATTAAAAAAGAGTGATAGTGATATATTCCTAAACTGTGCAATATATAGAGGATCTTAAACGAGTTCCCATTTGATATAAGATTTATGAAACGAGTTATGAATTATTTTAATTTTAACGAGCCTTTTGGCGAATTAAAATTAAAAATAATTCATAACGAGTTTCATAAATCTTATATGGAATGGGAACGAGTTTAAGATCCTTTTTATCACATAACAATTGCAATCAAATTGCGTAAAACATAGGACATAGAACCGCCTGGACGTCAGGACGCACTTAAGCGCCAAAACGTCATAAAATATGTGACGTCGTAACGTCGTGTCTCACACATAACGTTGCGTATAAAAAAGTTCGTGTTTAACCTCTTTACAAAATAGCAGTTTACGCCAACTTTTTAACAAACCAACAACAATGTTTTGTATAACGTGCATTATTTTTATAAACTGTCACAAATAATAAGTTTATGACTCAGATCTGGATGAATTTGTAATAAATAAAATAGTTTCAGTTAATAATCTTTCGTAGAGTTACAGGTTTAACTCAACCAATCAAAATCGTTCCAGGTTGTATTACACGTGTGTCATTCAATAGAATATTAAATGGGTGTTTGACACTGCTAACAAGGGACGTTATGTGATAAATATTCTTTTGCAATGCGCACATGACTTTCACTTTTCTTCCATATATCATTTCAAAGAGGTATGACTGAATCACCAAAACAGAATTTTGGTAAGGTAAGTATACCTTATCCTTAATAAATAAGTCAAAGTATATATAAAAAGCTAGAACAATAATGAAAATAATCAAGCAAGTCTTAAATAGACACTAAACAATAAAAAATTATATTATTTTCATCATGAGCGTTTAATGTTACAACTATTTCTAAAAATTTGGTCTATTGTATACAAGTCAATAAGCTAAATTAAAAGGTTGTTTAGTATTGATTTGTGCGAAATACCTAACAGCTAAGCAATTCCAAGTGATGTGACTTGATGGCGTTTTACCCTTAGTTGTGGGGTGTGTATCTCAAATTCGCAAATTTCAAAGAAAAAAGAGTAACTCATTCGGTTTTACTGTTTGTGATAATTAGTTTTATTCCTTGATAAATGATCCTGAAAACTACTTCTTAACGAAATAATTTGTTAATAATTACCATGATAAAACGTGGAATCTTATGATTTATTATGCTTGTTAAATTTGGATAATTAGATATGTGTTCAACAGATCCATTCATAAATGTGGCTAAGATGGTAATTGGTCCCCATCGTTATCGACTTGGCAATCACATTCGCCACCAATAAATACTGAATACGAGATCAAAACCAACACAAGCAAGAAAAGAGTGTACGTAGCGCGGTTGTATTGCGTCAGTTCGTGATAGTAAACATAAGCTGTAAATTGACGATCCCCAGCACCGGCTTAAGCGGTATTCAAGAGGAATGCCACAAACATGGGCTATCCCAAAAGACAAGTTAATAGCACCATTGACGTAAATTGTTTTAGAACACAGCGGCCCAGGTTCTCGACCAATATTGAATGGTCCCTTACATGTCTACTTGGTCATTATTTGCTGATCTATTAACATTTAATATATAAAAACTCATTCATTGAAAGTTAGTCGTTGACTTACATATACAACAGTAGCTCTTCGTAACCTCGACTTCCTGTGTAAAACCGAAAGAAATAGACGTATGTTGCCACAATGAATCAATAGCGAAATATTCGCCATTTTGTTTTGTGTGTTGAAGGTATGAGGTACCCGTGGGGAAATCGTTAAATGTTCACGTATCAACCCACCTAGACAATAACTTGTTGACAAATACAAAATCGAGAAGTTTCTGTTCAATAATGTTATCTATGTGATAAGTATTTTAAACTAACCTCTTTAAAATTATTTTGTCAGATAATTTAGTGTGTGTGTGTGTGTGTGTGTGTGTGAGTGTGTGTGTGTTATTTTTCCTGACAAACTAGATCTTCATACTCTAATTACAACGAGTAGGTACCAGTTCGAAATAGTATTTAACATGTTATTTGAAAGAGAAAAAAACATGCTGTTGTTTCTTCCGTATATGCTTTGTTCATTACTGACGAAAATCTTAACACGACGGCGTTATTAATAATATATGGTAGACAAATTTGTTTGAAATAAGAAGTCACACATGATACAAAAGAAAAAAAACGTTATTAAGGTATGCGAGTGTAAAACACCATTTAGATTTCGCAGACGGACAAAACAAAACGAAATATACAATAAAATGAAACTTACCCTACAATTCATTTTCAAACAATCCGTTAACTATATACTACCAATTAAACTACTTCATTCAACAATTTCACAGTTGTATGATTCGCCATGTTTAGTTCTAAATAAACTTCCGTATCGGATGTCGTTTATTGGTATCGGATATATCTTGGGGCGCAATGTGGGTTTTGAATACATCAAAATGTGCTAAATGTTCACTATCATGTTCGTCATAATACAATATAATATCTATAATTTTTATTTTATTTAATTTTAATTTACACGTCAAATAAAGGCACAAGTACACTATATATAAACCCGTATTTCAACACTCTGTCCAGGAGTTTAGGTAATATAATAATGTGTATTTGCCGATTAAAATATAGGTTTAAATCACGGGTTCTTAAAATATCCGTGATTGAATATGCATGAAATGATACATATTGGACGAGATTAAAATAGGTCGAGAAATAGCGGGGATATCAAAAAGAAAGGGGAATTGGCAAATCGGTCAACAAACTAGCGGGTATATCAAAAAGAAAGGAGAATTGGCAAATCGATCAATGCAACATTTCAGAAGATGGGATTTTTTTTATAAGTTAGACTAGTTATACTCATTGGCGTAGCTATTATTAGGCCATATAGGCCCGGGCCTATACATCAATTTGAAAAATGAAAAAAATAAAAAAAATATGAAAAGTCCAACAAGCAGTCGTAAGCAGTTTTTGTTATTTTCATAATAGCACCTTCCCTAATTCAGTAACCTATTTAATTATCACATATTTAACACCAGGATGTCTTTCAAAAATGGCCTAAACACAATTGTAGTATCGTCGCAAAGATTCTGTGCAATTAAGGTATATGTATATTTATTGAAAATATATTTATAGTGAAAATAGTGAACCCAAATGCAAGCTTCCGTTACTTGGTTGATTGTAACGTTTTGGTGAAGTTTAGTAAGGACATATGCACTCAACCTCCCCACACCCCAACCACACTTTCCGACCTCAACCCTCGGGCCTAATCTCTATCACTGGAGTAGTCAGTATTTAACTTCAAAGATATGTAACCTGAATCCTTTACAGGGATTGATGAGCTATTTTCAAACAAGTTTCTTCAAAAAGGCTCTGAAACAAATGAAAATGCTGAAAGATTTATCAAAATGCCATGAAAAATAAGGGAGATATGATATATTGAAAATGTGTAAAGAAACATAAATGGGGGCTGTCATCTTTGAGCGATGACGTCATCATACCTATTTACCATATATGGCATATTGACAAAATATAATTCAACTTAAACAGTAATTTATATCTGCGAATTTTAAAGAAAAGCTGCGCATGTTATTGTCGTCTTTTTTTTAATATGCAATATATGCGTAAAAATTATCATCGTAAAAGAAAGTTTAAATTATTGCAACACTTTTGAAAGGGTGTTCTTTATTTCTTTGTAGTACGTATGTGTTCTCAAATATTTATACGTTTCAGAGTCTTGATTTGATAACCTTGGTCATTATTTGTTATCCATAAATCCCCTAACTAGACTCTCAAACCACTTGTGCAACTTTAAAGCCTGTAAAAATCGATTATATTCTACAAAATGTGTAAATTGTTCTGTTACATCACAGTATGAAAGCAATGAAATAAAACATTAAATTTCGATGAAAAGCATAAAGTATATCTAGTTTCGTAACCTGTTCTTCTTTTGTCCCTGCTAAACATGGCGAATGACGTCATGGAAAATGGCGCATTGCGAATTCTACGTTTCAAACATGAAAACTATATTCTTGATTTCTAAAGAAAATAGATTGAGGTAAACTAGTAGTTAATGTGATAAAACATAAATAGAGATATATAGTTTCCATAATACACGAAATATACACATTCACTGTTACATATTAAGCAATGTTGAATATATAACCTTGAAGATCACGTCGCTACACGACGTTTGGAGTTTAAAGCCCCTGTCCATAATTATGAACTTTTTTTTTCAAAAATTTCAAAATTTGTAAATCTGTTGCTCTATATAAGTTATTAAAGAATCGAAAAAAGATTTTACTAAAATCGGTAGTTTAATAGAGAAATAAGCGGGAAATCCCTGGGAATTCCAACTTCCGTCGGTCCGACGGAAGTGTTGGACAGATTAAATGCAAATTTTAATAAAAGTAGGTTGGTTTAAACAGTGCGCATGCGCAGTTAACGGTTTCGTAGTTCAACAACAAATGGCGGATCACGAAACGCATAACAGTGACAAAAAGGATTATTTTAGCAGGTGTTCGCAAGATCCATAACAATTACGACGTTATTTTGAGCAGTAATTAACTGGAAGCAATGAAATCCAAAATAATCCTAGACTAGTACCAGTGTATATGACGTGATTAGTGAGACTCTTGGACTTAGAAACAGAGCGTCGTGGACTGGAGTCGGACGTATGTGCTATTTCAGATGGAATGCATCACGTTATCGATGGATCATGCACATTGATGGTTAGTAATTTTGATTAAAGCCTTCTTATCGTTTTAAAGGGTTTAATCTTTAGGACTAGAACGGTAACGAAACAGAAGTAGTGTATCATGCTGAGGAATTTGGAACAAAATATTTGATTTCTTAAATGGGGCACCGCAGGGGGCAATTGTATGCAGTGCGAACTTCCTAAGAACATCAACAAAAAAAGAATTAGTTTGTATTTTCATACTAGACGCACCTCCCACACCCCAACACACAATGGAAATCGAATCTTTTAAGGAGGGTGCGAGGCTAAGGATCATTATTTGTTTATTATTTTGTTTTAGAGTGTAGGTAATTCAACTTTGTCAAATTTTAATTCTCAAATGTGTCTACAAATATTTCTTCAAATACCACACAAGTGTTCTGTCAGATATATGTCATTACCAGCAATACAGTATAGCAAATTAAAAAATTAAATATGCCCCGGACCAGACCCCCATTTTTTGTCGGGCCTATTTGTGCATTTTAAGTCAGCTACGCCCGTGTTTAGTGCTGTTTTTCTACGGGCAAACAGACTATACAAACAAATGACATACATATCAAAGATATCAAAGTTAAAAAAAAAGTCACCAAGGCACAATTTAAATCTACTCGTCATTTGTCTAGATATCTGGTTTACATTCCAAAATGATGTTTCTGTTATTTTCGGCAATCTGATGCAGCACCGTGTGGTTCCGGGAGCCCCTTTTGGTTATGGGGCAAAGAATAGGGCCACTGCAGATCCCGTTGGAGCGGAAGACAGAGGGGTAGAACTCCCACCAAATTCATGTTCATTCTATCATTTTTTGTTCATGCTCATTAAAGATTTTCATCATGACCCCTGCATTGTTTTAGGTGCCATCTCGCTCATATCACTAGAGCACTGGCAAAAAAACTATAACGTGGCTCCAGTGTAAATGGAGTGTCTACAATAGAATTTACAGCAACTCTGCAATTCAGGGACGGGTGAGAAGGTTCTAGGCCCGTTCTCCAGTCCATATTTTATCTCGATGTACATGGAGGATGAGCCTGGCTAATAAATTAGCTCCTGTTCAGTTTTTTTTTTTATTATTCTGACATTCTATGTAGCTGCATATGTTGATGCTCGCCAATATGAAAAAATTCAAAAGAGCATTAAACGTGTATTTTAATACACTAAGCCTACCCCTTGATACTGTCACAGCATTTTTTAGAATGCTGGGCTTTTTTAAGCTGTTTATGTGGGGCCAATATTCGGCCTTCCCATTTGCAAAAAAAACTATATTTTCCCAATTCTGGGTTAACAAATCCACAATCTAAAAATAATTGAATTGGGTTTTAAGGCGCACCAACACATGAAAGGTGATATGTCGCCTAACAGGAATGAACATGCCAGGCTCATCCTCCATTTACATCGAGTTAAAATATGGAGAATGGGCCTGGAACCTTGTCACCTGCAGAACTGCAGAGTAATGCTGCAAATTTGTCCGAGCTTTCATTGATATTAATGTGATAAAGTTTGGTAAAGATAGGATGAAAAATTAAGGCCCTATCGTCTTAACGAGGCAAAATATAGCAATAGAGCATTTTTAACTAAAAGGGCCATAACTCCGCTGTTACTGGTCCGTTCTGGCTGTTTTTCAAACTTTTCTCTGAGTTTTCATTGATATTAAGAACCTGTTAAAGTTTGGTAAAGATCGGATAAAAAATGAAGGCCCTACCGTCTTAACGAGACAAAAGTTAATGACGGACAACACGGCATCCCTTCGTCCAGTAGAGCTAAAAATGATTATATATAAAATGAACATGAATTTGTGGGGTGGGGTCTACCCCTCGAACCCATTCTAAAACAATAAAATATTACACGAAATATCACTTTTCCATTGCTTGTATGTTAAAATCATTGCAAAATTCAACACATGATTGCTATTATACCTAAAGCATACATTTTAATAAGCATTTTCCCTTTGGAAAATAGCGAAAAATCACAATATGTTACCTCAGTTTTGACAGATTAACCCTTTTCCCAATTTTCTCTAAAAAAAGCCCTGTAATAATCTTAAATTATTTTTTTTTTTATTTAGGAATTGGTTTGGTGAATATACCACTACTGCGGGTAGTTGCAGCTGTTTTCAGTACCGTACTTTACAGTCCAATCATGTGGCCAGGCGAGCGATTAGGAAATAGAGAGTCAGACCCCCGAAGACACGCCATTGTTGCCATTGTCAGTACTTGCTGAACAGCCATGGAGAGCATTAAACCAACCAGAACAGGACCCACCATGGTAAGCACCCCGTTTGATCACGGGACAAAGAATAGGGCCACTGCAGATCACTTTGGAGGGATAGGCAGAGGGGTAGAATCCCCCAATTTCATGTTCATTTCATCATTTTTTGTTCCTCTTCATTAAAGGTCTTCGTCATGATCCCTGCACTGTTTCAGGTGCCATCTCGCTCACATCAAAAGAGCAGTGGCAGGAAAACAATAAACGTGGCTCCAGCATAAATGGAGTTTCTACAATAGAATTTGCAGCAACTCTGCAGTTCAGGGTGAGAAGGTTCTAGGCCCATTTACCATATTTTATCTCAATGTACATGGAGGATGAGCCTGGCATGTTCATGCCTGTTAGGTGCCATATAACCTTTTCATGTGTTGGTGCGCCTTAAAACCCAATTCAGTTGGTAAGTGGCACTTTAAAAGGACTGATCCAATTGGTGGTCAGTGTTTGTTGGGAAACTTGTATGTTTTTTTTATTTATGATAATGTGTAGGTGTCACTCGCAAGTTTCACTGTTTTAACAGTCTATTAAATCATTTTAGAATTATTTTATTTTTAGAATTTTGTGATTCAAGAAACTCATTGCTGAATGAGTGATAAAAACAGTCTTAATCTGTTTCTCACAGCAATTAAAAGGCTCATTCAGTTCTGAGAACTCACTGAGTTGCATCATAATAGCATGACGTGATGTTATAATACCAGGGTGTGATGTCATTATATCAGAAGTGGTCATGAATGAAACAACAAAATGAAAATATGAATGAAGCATTCTGATTGTTGAAGTTCAATGATAAAAATTGGGCCAATGAATTTAAACTCATTACAGTCTCAGAATACACTGAAGTTTTACTGGACATTGAGTGTTCTTGAAACCCAGAAACACAAAATTCTAGTAATAAAACAATTCTAAAATGATTTAATAGAGTGTGTTAAATATTCTGACAATGCAGAAGGGTTCACCAAAGTGTTTTTTTACCGTGGAACGAATGGTGTCGTTATTTTCTTTCGTAAAACAAAAGTTGAATGCCACCCAGGGCTTTAAAGGGACACACGACAATTTTGATTTTTAAAACTCACAGCATGTCATTAGTTATTCTACATACCGATAACTAGCATTTCAATCATAAATTTTAAGAATAGACTAAATGAAATTGTTTTTGCATATATATTATAATCAGTTGATTATATTTCACCAATAATTATATTTAAACCTGTGGTAGAATAAGAAAATGAAAACATTAAGACATTGATTTCAGTTCTTGATAAACACTTCAAGATTGCCGTGTGTCCCTTTAATATTCAGAATGCTCAGGACTGTAATAGAGAGTCTGGTGTCAGCAAGTTGGCTTATTAAGCTGAGACAGACTATCTGTTCAAACTCCCCGCAGTGGTAACTCCTTTCGATTACAGTAACCACTTCCACCACACAAATTTATAGCTGAAATCTGGCTAAGTTTAATATTTTGGTTATAAATATGTTTTAGGTCAATATTTCAACTTGCTTTGTTCATAATATAGGAAAATAGTGTGAAAAACGGTATTTGATTACAAAATTAATTTTATTTATAAAATATATATTGCTCGGCTGTCCGCACTTAGATCGACTGCAAACTCTCAGAACATCTGAGCCTGGGTATTGCCCGGGTGTGGGAAAAGTTTCTTCGAGTTGCTTCCACGGGTTAAATACCTGCTTAGTCTGAGCATAATTCTGTAGTTACTTATTAATTATGAAACTAGTTGACCCTTGAGTCGTAGCTACGGAGCGTTCAATTTGTAGTTTATTTTTATATGAACGCCGGTTACAAGCATGTATTCCGTTGAGAACATTACAGAAGCTGTTCGTAAATTTAATAAAGAGAGTGACGGTGAACAAAATATCTTTTAAATATGGTCATCTTAAAATTGTTCAAAAGAAGTACAAGTAGATCATTTATTTTACATAAATTACTAAGTACTGCAAATTGATGATTAAAATTTAAATTACTCTCAGTTGCATGGATAAGAGCATTATTATGAACGATCTTCTTGTGAATGGAACCCAGGGAAAACATGTGACTTTAATCTGAACTGGAGTCCTACCATCCGCAGAAGTTCCCGATTGTGACGGTATGGGTTATTTACCAAAAATATAGAAACCACTATGATCATCGTTCACAAGTAGGGCGCTGACATGGCCAGTGGATAGTGTGGTGGACTTGAAATTCATGGAACCTGGGTTCAAGCCTCACCAGTGCCACTAAGTTCACACCTCCGTTACTGCTTCATTTCTTCTTCTGCGCACCATATGACCCATTTATATGTCAACGTGTCGTAAAACCCCATTCATTCATTCAAGTCCTGCATGCTAATAAAATAATTCTTGTTGAATATTTTTTGTCAACTATTATACTTGAAAATGATGTTCTTGTCGGTAACACTTGTCTTATTTGTTACAGGGAAATAATGTCAGCCAGCATCCACCACCATAATACATTTCGTGTTCAAAAAGAGAATATCAGCCCATTTCTGAATCAGTCGCTGGCCTAGATAGAACAAGACAACATGATCAGCAATATTTTTATCACTTGGGAATCTCAGCCAAACATTGATGTGTTTCTGTCACAAAGAGGTAAATGTTTAAATGTAATACTTATAATAAAATATACTGTGTTTTACCATCCATTTATATACCGTATTGTTTCTAATTAGCGCCCCCCCCCCCCCCCCCCCCCCCCCCCCCCCCCCCCCCCCCCCCCCACCACTAACTTTTAAAATAAATAAATCTTGAGGTGTAAAAGTGGTTAATATCCAAGAAACAGTATACAAACACTTATGAATTTAATTTCAGTTTAATTGACGTGGAGAATGCCCGCTTGCTTTTTTCCCCGACCAGAGTATCCCCCCCCCCCCCCCCCCCCCCCCCCCCCACCACTACTAACTTTTAAAATAAATAAATCTTGAGGTGTAAAAGTGGTTAATATCCAAGAAACAGTATACAAACACTTATGAATTTAATTTCAGTTTAATTGACGTGGAGAATGCCCGCTTGCTTTTTTCCCCGACCAGAGTATCCATGTTTACGGTAAATAATAAAATGAACTGGAATTAAACGAGTTAGAAAATGTGTAAAGTATTACGTCATACCACGAGGACGCCTTAGAAACGATGAAACTATCTATTTTACCTGACAATCAAAGTGTCAGTTACAGCGTGTGACACTACCTAGCAGTCAAAACAATGTCGGGTTTAACAG